>JBAGKK010505654.1:0-14392 GCA_037177015.1 Euceroptres primus | reverse complement strand
CATATTTGAAGTCTAGCTCCGTCTCAAAAATGAGACATTGAAACATGTCTTCAATTTGACTTGAGCATGTCTTGATTAGGGGTGTGTCTAGTCGAAACCAAGTCTAAAATTTTTTACACGAGTGTGTTTACTAAAAAGGAGCATAATAAGTGTCTTTTAGTTTAATAAATCAAGGGAGACTAGTCTACTCCAGTTTTAATCAATTCTGATTCGAGTTTTGTCCCTAGTAAACCGGAATAATAATAATATAATAAGTAGACAAATTTGTGAAATAAAGAACGAGTATTGAATTAAACCACAAATATTATTAAACTCATTTTAAAAACTTTACTTTTACTTAAAATTAAACTTAAATTTTACTACGTTTTATTTTTTGCTTCTTTAAACTCATAATTTTTCTTGCTCGTATTATATATTCCTTGACTCTTAAATTGTAAAAAATATATACACTTTTTATCTTTACTGATAAGTAGCACGATATATGTATAGGGTGCCTAAACAGCGGTTTCGATATGTGGGCCACGGAGGTAACATTCACGAGTCTACTTTAAGTTACAAATTTTACAGCGCTCAATAATAAGACTGTTAATTACTCTGATGTTCGTACAAGGAAAATTTTCACAGAAAACGTGAGAATACAAACATGCTTTAGAAACCACACATCATACATGTAAACATTGATGATCCAGCTGCCTTTAATCATTGATAAAACAACAATACAATGAAGAACTTCATCTTTAAATAATTGAAATTCTAATTTATATAATTATGTAATCGTTATTTTCCTCATTACCTTCTTCAGAGTAAACATTTAAGATTCATATATCAAATAATAGGTGCAAAATCTACTCTATGCTGTTTTGATTTGTCGAATAAAAACATTGATCATTATTAAATCGAGTACTTCAAGTAGATTCGTAAATCTAAATCAAATAATGTGCATGGTTCCGCATTTCATAATATTTTTTTGTTACTTGGTAATAGTTTCTGCATGACAATGACGGTTTTTAATTACTCGCATTCATAAAAGAGCACGAGAGTCTGGCAATGTAATAACGGAAACATACATATATTCAAGGGTTTATTAGTAATATCACTCTTTTGATACAAGTGTTATGTGTAACTATCGTAATACCACGTAGTCGTGTAAACCTTTAGAATGCAGTGCAGGTATCCAATTTTCATGGCAATCCAAATCCGCTCATTAAACGAAATATTCATCACTATCGTCGGATATAACTATCTCACCAATCGTGTTTACCTCGTTTTAAATACTCCCCTAACCGAAAAAATCTTTTAATGTGAAACTCCGATAAGTGAGGCGAGATTAAACTTAGCATACATTTACAACTGAATGGGATTCGTGACCTTTTCACGCAACATTTCTTCTCACTTAAGAGATATGAGAATACTGTTTTCCACTGAAAATCAGAAATTGAATTATTACAAGAGATAATAAATATAGAATAAATAGATATTTTCCCTCTAAATGTAAATACTGTTGGAAGGAAATAAACTCTAACTAGTTAAAAGATAATATTTAAAACTTGATTTATCTTCTAGAAAAAAATTATCTGGAGCATTTCTAAGTGTGGAAGTTATTACAAAGGCATTTACTGCGAATGATGCATATATTTTTTGTGCAATGTATTTAATAATTTTTACTGTGAAAAATGTGTTTTTCAATTTCGAAGGATTCAGAATGCATTATCTTCACGTTATTATCATTCTCAGAAACGGATATAATTCGCCATAATAGCTCTGCAACCGAGATTTTTCAATGTATTATTAAGCATATTTACCGTGTTTATTATCTACATATGTAGTTATTTGTTTAAAACTGAGAAAGTAATCTTCTCAGAAAAGTATAACTTTCGGTTCTTACGTTTTTATTACAGGAACAAGATTATATGTCAGTGTTAAGCTCTGATTTACACGGAGAAAAATGGTTCCTTTCAATTCATAAAGAAATTCTATTAGTAATAGTTTTTCTATTAATTTTTACTAAAAGTCTGTGAGGCTTTCTAAAAGTTCTGTAAAATTGACAGAAAACACCAGTAAAATCAACAAGAATTAAACTGCTGTTACCAATTCAACAGGTTTTTTTCTCTGTTATTAAACATATTCTTAATCGTTAGATAAAAGTATTATATTTTTTCTTCTCTTATTAGCATGATTTATTTATCTGTTTATAATTGGCACTTAAACAAGCAAATCTCATTCAAAAACTTTTCTTTTCATACATATTCATTTCCACATATTTTGAAGTCTGTCGTAAATTGCATAATTCTGTTGATTATTTCACAACCGGACTGTTATACTTATAAATTGTATTGTTCGTCTTTTACACTGAACTGAGAGCATCATTTTGACTCATGCCGCTGTTTCAGCAAAAGGCCAGCGTGTAAATTATTTACGAGTTCATCGAATTGATCTAAATGTTTATAACTGCAGCATAAACGTGAAATACATCGTCTTGGACAAGTCGTGTTACCACTTGTCAGTTGCGCGCATAAAATCTGCCAGGGGAAAGTAAATGTGACATGATCGGTAGTAATTAAATTAAGAAGCACACGATGTAAATATCTGTACAAAAGACCTCATTAATATCAGTCATAGTATTTTTCAGTTAATTTATTATTTTTTCTTCAATAAATTAGTCTAACAATCGAAAGGTAATGAAGTTCATTTTTATGGAGAAGAGCGATAAAATCTGTTGTGGCAATCAGTCGACGAAAACGTCAGGAATTTATGTGGGTAATCAATCACTTCTAAGAAAATCAATGAAAATTAATTCCTCATGGACCACGCTTTGATTAATTATTCGATTGAAGCAATTAAATTTGTGTTGTTCCATTCACACTTGAATAAACCGATAATTAAGACGCTCAGTGACTTTTTATTTTGCTTCCAATGGAAAATTCAAAAAGAAATTAATTTAAATGTTACGCAAAATTATATGAAATTTTCGTTTTTTGTTTAAAATTTAAAAAAGGTACTTAGAAGTCTTTAGGATTACGTGTGTAGAGAATTTAATGGTAAGTGAAGTAAAAGCTCACGTTTAGTAGGAAAATGTATTTTAGAAACTCTCATTAGAGCATTAACGGTGCCGTATCCTAAATAAATTACCGGAGGCGATGAATTGTAGTTAAATTTGTGCTTAAGCGTTGCGTTGCGCATCTACGCCTGAGAACTTAAGGGCAATGCCGTATCTACACAGAAAAAACGAAGGATAAAAACCTCGATTCCCGGCTAAAAATGTCCTGCAACAAAAATGAACTTTACAGGATAAATTTTACCCAAAAAACGGTTAAATTTTCTTTTGTTTTTCCATGCCAACACATGTATTTTGAAAAAAGTGAAGTTGGCAAAATTAAAATTAAAGTCGCTAAAGCATTATCTGCAACAATTTTTATCCTTAGTTTTTTCTGTGTACGGAAAAACGGAAGTTCTTCACGGAACCGTTAGCCGGACAGTTGGTAGCGATAGTCCTAGGAGAAGAGGTGGGAGAAATCCTGCAACCAATCAACAGGCATCTTTCGTCCGTTTTACGGCTTCGGGAAGAAATTACGTTCTCCATGTAGATGCAGCATAAAATAACTCGAGGTCACGGGAGTGTCTATACGGGCACGGTTACGGAGCTTACTTTTTCGCAATCTCTTCACTCTCCATTTACCACCGTGAAAATCAACTCGCGATCTTTGAAATATCGAACTAAGCATGCGAGATTTGTAAAAACCTGCGTTATCTCACGACCGCGATTTACTGCCATTAACCTCTTAACGGGCAAAACAACCTCCAGGCACAAGCGAGCTCTTTAACCATTACAATTTAAAGAAAAACATTTCCACCTTCCGCCTCGTGAAATTTCTTTTTCCATAGAATGAAATTTGGGGGCAAAAAGAACTCATTTCCTAAACTGCTGTGTTTTACAATTTAAAGAAAAAAAATTCCACCTTCCGCCTCGTGAAATTCCTTTTTCCATAGAATGAAACTTGGGGCCAAAAAGAACTCATTTCCTAAACTGCTGTGGTTTTACAATTTAAAGAAGAAAAATTTCACCTTCCGCCTCGTGAAATTCCTTTTCCATAGAATGAAGTTTGGGGGTAAAAAGAACTCATTTTCTAAACTGCTGTGATTTTAAGATGATTTTACAATTTAAAGAAAAAGAATTCCACCTTCCGCCTTGTGAAATTCCCTTTTTCCATAGAATGAAACTTGGGGCAAAAAGAACTCATTTCCTAAACTACTGTAATTTTAAGATGATTTTACAATTTAAAGAAAAAAAATCCACATTCTGCCTCGTGAAATTCCTTTTTTCACATAATGAAACTTGGAGGTAAAAACAAGTTATTTCCTATTAAATAAACTGCTGTGATCTTAACATGTCGTTTATTACTCAATTGTCTCATCTAAAGTCACTGCAGATTTTTTCAATTGAGTGAACTGGGAAAAAGTCGTTTTTGCAAATAAACTCACAATTCCTTAATCATTTTATTTCATTTTTTGCACCAAATATCTCTATTTTTTGTTATTAAAGTTATTTAATGTAAGAAAAAGGAAATAAAGTGATTAGGTAATTTTATTTGCAAAAACGACTTTCCTCCGGTCTACCCTACTTTAGATTTTTAATGTGCATCGCAAAAGAGAAATTTAACCACCGATAATCATTTAATTTATCATATTTCACATTATATAACATTTCGTACATAATTACTATGGAATTTGGTTGAACTTACACTACATTTAAATTCTACTTATTTTTTTGTCAAAGATTTTACCTCCTAAAATTAAACATTTAAACAAAATAATGAACCCCTTTTTTAAAATAATATTTTGGTACCTCCGCAAGAAACTTAAAGTTATAAATGCGGTAAAAATTTTTTTTTTCTTAAAATGAAAAAATAAGCGGTGATTTTTTTGGTTTAAGGAAAACTATTAGATAGTAAGACCTGAGAAATATTTTAAAGTGGCGCTTATGGGGTACCAAAATAATATAAATTTTGAAGAATGTAGCCTTATCTCCTAAGATTTTTCCTTATAAGAAAAAAAGTCCCATTTTTTGTTTTTGACAAAAAGCACATTTTAGAGGTTGCTCAAAAGGCTCATGAAGAAAAAAACGACTTTTTCCCCATTTTCTCTAAAATTGTTGGTTTTAGTGAACAACTATACACGAAAAAAGATGTTTGTCTTTTTCAGTGAACATTTTTTGTTTATACCTTTTTTGTCTCATATCTGTTTTGGAGGCAGTAAATCATTTAAACGTGGAGAAAAGGGCTTTTTTACAATTTTTTCTGAAATTTTTGATGAGGGTTTGAAAATAACTTACATAGAAGGTGAGTATACTTAAAATGAACAATTTTTGTTCATTTTATATGTTATATATTCAATATTATATGATAAAACTATTCATTTAGTAAAATAAATAGTTTTGTAGCCTTTTAAGAAATACGTATTATTTTATTCAGTTAGAATTTTTTTGATAGAAACATTATTTATTAGAAACTCTTTTTTGCTAGTAAATTGTCATTGTATTTATGTTTTTTTTACATTGTTGAAATCGAAATAAGTTTAATCTATTTTCAATTCCTTAAAAATAATGCACTTTTTTGAATCATTAAATTTTTGGCCGTGTTGTTCGACGACTTATAGTAAGTACTGTTTCGAACTTCTCGCTTTCATGGAAAGTCACTGCAATTATTTTTCGCTCTTCTTTTTTTATGTAAAAAATGTTAAATTAATGGAGTTAGAAAATCATAGCCCGGACTGTCACTTCTCCGTTCTGCGGTTTGTGAAATTTACAACACCGCCAAAAATTTAATGCTTCAAAAAAATCCACTATTGTTAAGGGATTGAAATCAGATTAAACTTATTTTGATATTAACATTGTAATAAAAACATAAAAACAATAATAATTTACTAGCTAAAAAGAGTTTGTAATAAATAATGTTTGTATCAAAAAAATTCTAAATGAACAAAATAATACGTATTCCTTAAAAGTAACTATAAAATTATTGATTTCACTAAATGAATAGTTTTAACAAGTAATATTTGAAAAAAAAGTTGTTCATTTTAAGTTTTTTAAGTATTTATATATAAGTATTATATTTAAGTATTATATATAAATAAAATACATTACATTCCATGTAATTTATTTTCACACTTTCATCAAAAGTTTCAGACAAAAATTGTAAAAAGCCTTTCTCTCCACGTTTAAGTGACTTACTGCCTCCAAAACGGTTCTGGCACAAATAGAGTATGAACAAAAAATGTTCGCTGAAAAAAACAAACATCTTTTTTCGCGTATATTTTTTCGCTAAAATTAAAAGTTTTAGAGAAAATGGGGGAAAAGTCGTTTTTTTTCTTCATACACCTTAAGTGACCCCTAAAATATGTTTTTTGTCAAAACAAGTAAATGAGATGTTTTTTTTTCTTATGAGAAAAAAAATGTCTTAGGGGATAAGACATTCTTCAAAATTGAGATTATTTTGGTACCCCAAAAGCGCCGCCTTAAAATATTTCTCAGGTCTTACCGTCTAATAGTTTTCCTTAAACCAAAAAAATTACCGCCTATTTTTTCATTTTAAAACAAAAAGAATTTTACCGTATTTATAACTTTAAGATCCTTGCGGAGATACCAAAACATTATTTTAAAAAATAGGGGTTCATTATTTTTTAAAATATTTAATTTTAGGAGGTAAGACCTTTGAAAAAAAATAAGTAGAATTGAAATGGGCACCTTAACTTACTCTACTGGTCACAGTAAAGAGACCACCGGTTTTTCGATGATTGCTTAGGTTCTCTTACTTATAAATACTTTTGCAATATTTTCTTAAAATGTACATAAAATCAATTCATCTTGGGCTAATTTTTTTTTGAAAAATATACAAAATGTATTTAAATAAAATGATTTCAATTACCTTAGTGTGTGTTTGAAGATGGTTGTATGACGTGTATGGACTGATGCACGTTCAATTAGCTCGGGAAATCATCCATCGAAAGACTCTCAATCTTAAAGATTAAAAATGTTCTAATTTCCTCCTTCAATGCTCTGTCCTCGTCCTCGATAAGGTCAAATGCTTCTCCCAGATCGTGATTGATTACTCTATTACTCTGGCATATACCAAGTTTCGACGCAAAATCACTGCACACTAATTCCTTAACAGTTCTTCTTTCACAGGCTTCAAGCACAGTTCTGATAAAGGTATTTTTAATTCACCAACTAATATCTTCAAAAGGGTACTGTAATATCCAAACGAATAGTTCAAATCTTTATTTCAAAACACGCATAATCCTCTTTATCCGATGAACTCTCTGTCGGCGCCTTAGGGCCGAGATTGGCTGCATCTCAGCTGCGATTTGCCGGTTCTAAAACAACAATTGTGTCGTGAGCTTAGCTGTCATTAAATTCGGCAAGCCACCAGATTTAAGAAGGCGAGAATTGTTTCAACAACCTTAATTTAACACGCATTTGAGAGCAAGGGTCATGTTTGATTAGTCTATCAGGCGACAGCTTCGCGAAATGTCGATTACTTTGCAAATAAATCTGCATTAACATTCGAATTTGATCCACTCATTTTTTTGTTTCTTTGATAAGCATAATCTATTCGTGGGACAAGGCAACAAAACATTCTGTCTCAAGGATATCGAGAGTTGAGATTAAATATTTTAGATCACCTTAATCTCCAATAAAAAACGATTCACAATGTATTTTATACGTTTAAGAAGGATAGTTCAGAAGAGAATAGGAACAGGAGGAAAAGTTGGTTTAATAGAGGCATACTTTGCTTTCTTAATTAATGAGTATCGTAGTCTTGATATGAATTCATGAATGAAAAGAGATTCTCATGTATGAATCGCGGGAATCAGCAAAGTCTCTGATTGCAGACAACTCGGCTGTGAATCCGCCTTTCGCTGCCTCGAGAAAATTAGAGTTCCCAGAAAAAAAAGTTTAGGAATCAGGAAATTAGTAACCCTTGGGTTACGAAAATCATTCGAAATTGTAGGACTAGGTTCCATTGATTTTGAATCTTCGTGAAACTTTGGTTTTAGATGTAGAATTGAAATTAAGTCATTCGAGTGGAAACCAAATTACTGTGTTTAAATTGGAACTTCAAATTAGGCCTTCTTCTCATTCATATGTTTCATTTTTTACAGCAAATTGTTATTTTTGTTGTAAAATATCAAGTCAACCTCCAATTTTTTACTGCAAATTGTTATTTTTGTTGTAAAATATCAAGTCAACCCCCAAGTTTTTACAGAAACTTGTTATTTTTGTTGTAAAATATCAAGTTAACCTCCAATTTTTTACTGCAAATTGTTATTTTTGTTGTAAAATATCAATTCAAACCCCAAGTTTTTACAGCAACTTGTTATTTTTGTTGTCAAATATTAAGTCAAACCCCAATTTTTTACAGTAATTTGTTATTTTTGTTGTAAAATATCAACTCAAACTCCAATTTTTTATAGAAACTTGTTATTTTTTTTGTAAACTATCAAGTCAACCTCCAATTTTTTACAACAAATTGTTATTTTTGTTATAAAATATCAAGTAAAACTCCAATTCTTATTTCTAATTCATTTAAAAATTAAAATTTTAAATTTGAAAAACATAAACTGATGAATGCTTTAATTTTTCATAATATTCGTTAAACTTTCAAAAGTAATATGATGCTGAAATTCACCCAAGTTTTTCTGTTTTGAAGAAATTTTTTTATTATTCAAATTGTTTTCACTAAATTTTAATTTCACATATATGTAACCGTATTAAAAAACAACTGTCTACATTTGCTTGGTGTCTGACAAGTTTCTTATCAAATGTTCATCAATTAATGAGAAGCATACAATTGTTGGATAGTTGATTTTGATAAGAGACTGGAATAAATGATCAATAGATTAATGTCATTCTATCAGAATATAAAAGAACTTGTGATATCAAAAAATTGCCTTATAGAAATGAGATATAACCTACATTACAATTTGCTAGCACAACATAATGAAACGTAGACTCGAGGATTGAACGATTTGACGTGAAGTGACTCTCACTGCGAACATAAATCATTTGAAGACTCTAGAGCAATAAGTGAACGATTGAGATGCTTTTTTTTTGAAAAAAGGCAATTATGTCTCTAAAAGTTTGACAACATAAAACAAAGTGTACACATTCTAAAAATATTTTTCCTTCAATTCTTAGTTTTGTAAATTACGTATGAAACTCTTTCTTATTTTGTTTATGTTTTTGGTCAGCCATGATAGATTAATCACATAAGCCGATAAGATTGAATTAGCTAAAATAAGTTATTTTTTTATAAAAGAAACAAGTGAGCTTCTTGATCAGCGAGTAAGATAAGTCTTTTCAGAAGTTGCATAACTGATAAGTCTTATTTGATGGTAGCTGTTTATATCGTTTTTAATCAGTCACGTTTCATGCAAAAGTGTCAAAGTCTTTATCTAGTTTTTAACCAGTTTTCCTACTTTTATTGAATAATATGATTGTACCTAACCTTTTGAAGATAAGTTTTTTTCTATAGATAAAAACTTTACTAGCTTCGTGTAATAATGTGAATATTAAGAATTTTAGAAATTGATTCTTTCAAAGAATGTTCTCTTAACAAGGTGCAATTAAATATTAATTAACTTGTGATATTAATAGGCAGGAAATTAATATTTTAAGTGGAGTTACGAAATAATTTTCTTTGCAAACCAAACGATAAATTACTCCTCGATAAAAATTGTACTTCGTTTGTACCATATCTCCAAAATAAAAAGCTTTTGTAGCGCCGCTGACAATAACGGGTCTTGAAATTTATTACGTGAACTTGTGTAAACATTTAATAATAATTATTAACATTTGTGAGAAGGAAAACAGAAAGAATATTTTAGAATTTTATATATAAAGAGATACGGATGTCATTTTCAGTATGAAGCATTTCTTTAATTGCATAAATGTAGAACTATGATATCACATCAGGTAGACATTATAATTAATGAGAAATTTATGAGACAAATTTGTATCTGTCTCTGTGAAATGGATATAATGATAACCTGTTCGAAAAAGAAGCACATAGAATGCGACAGTGAAACTCAAGGGAATTTCTCTTACACTCGAGTTTGATAAAAATCGCCCTCTTATTTTTCTCCTTGCACAGAAAGTTTTCAAGCACCAATACCGTTATTTTCATTTTCAATGGTATACCATTCTCTCCAGATCGCTCAATTTATTTCACTCAAGAAAAAACAATAGCCCAGTAAACTTTTTTCAATTTCGTGTGACCATAAATCAGGATTTCATTTGAAATATCTCTTTAAAGAGGAGAGTTTACGTAAGAAATTGACTTTATAAAATCGTAAAATTAGACTATCCAGACTATAATAAAAATTGCTAAAGTTTTAACGAAATCTTTGTATGCGATGATCATTACATGACTACGCTGTTTCATTCTCTCGCTCAAACACTGTCATTTTCTCTAATCAGTCAAGAACCAGGAAATCAGGAGTTTCACTCAGGAAAGATCCGTTCCGTAAAAAATTAACCATTCCGAAAAGCATACAACGAATAATCGCAACTGACAATAAAAATAAATAAGGCAAGAAGAATAAAAGAACGAAAAAAAACTCTTTAAAAATCCTTACGAGCAATAATTACATGTTTGATTCGACACTGAGAAGAAAAATACCCGTTAGCCTCGCAATAAATATTTCTATTTTATCTACTTCAAATAATCTTTCGAATAATAATTGACTTAGCGTCGGGTTTACTTTATTATAATGGAAGCGATATGTCTTTGAAAAGGGGAAAATATTCAGGAAGATTCGAGGTAGCATTTTGATCGGCGCGTCGTTTTTAGCACGGCTGAGTGAATACATTAATTCTAGCCGTGAGGTTAGTTATTTGCTCGGAGAAAGTGACTGTGTGCGAGAAATTTGTAATCCGGGTTCTCTGACAATGGCTGATCGAAGCAAGCAAGCCTATGGGATTCAAATCCAGTGTGTGGAATGTCGAACCACAATGGAAAAGGGACGAAAATAAAATCGTCAATTTAATGCAATACTAATGGCTCAGAATTGTTCGGCTTGAAAGTTTTACTCCGGGGCGATAAGAGCTTACTAAATCGTTTAACGCTAAGATTGCGATGGGGATTCCCGTGATTGCTAGGGAATTCCATTGGCGATCTCCGTAAAACGATCATCGAACCAGTTTTATACTGCCTGGGAACTTGTTCTCTCCTCAAATTCACGAATTAAAATAAGCCACGAATTAAATTAAATTTTGAAGTCGAAAATACATTTCAAATAACAAGCATAAACATATATTGTCTATGAATTTAAAAAATGCGACTGAAAGAAACAAGACAATTATTTGGAGGAATTTATTTTTATTGACGTCACGGGTTTTTACTAAATGCGCCTCGGCGCGAGTTTCACTTCCATGGATTTGAAATTTATGCAAATGGGATCGACTTATGTGGAGTAATTTCGAAGATAAATTAGTATGAAATAGTAAACAATCAGTCGCAGTGGAATTTGCATGTGCAATTTTCTTTTCACTCGAAGGACAAAAAGTTGAGAGTAATTATTTCCCTTCCTGGAAGAAACTGACAGGTTTTCTACTTGTTGCCAACGAAGCACATCTTGTTCATTTTTCCTTCCTCGAGAACATGTTTCTTAATTATAGTCGAACATTTTTATCGTACCGTTCCCAAGTTCAGAATTGAATTTTGCTCTTAAATTATAGCAAACTCTGTTTAAGTTTATGCACTACCCTAAAACTGTAATTTTCAGATAGAATCTTAAACAATTTTCAATCTCCCTCAAGTTTTTCATTCACAGTGAGTCTAAGAATTATTCCTCTATGGATTTTTAGGAATACTTTTTTATGAGTTTCAGTTGTCTTCGAATTCTCGAATTCTTTAATCTGGCTTTTTATAGGCTCGCACGAATTTGGTTTTGACGTACCGTTAATTGTGCAGCTTTCGCTTGATTTTTAAGCGAATTTTATGGATTTCTGGCGTGGTGGTTGGTATTTAAGCACAAAATTCCTTCGAAGTTTGGGTAAAATTAAACGAAAAAACGAAGGCACTTTACACTGGAGTTTGACGCGATGTGGCCGTCACCGGTTTAGTGGATCAATGTGTTTTGAGCCAACATGAACGAGTCTCAGCTGACCGAGCGCCCGATACGGACTGACTATAACTGTAAACGACTACTTGTTGCGGGTATTCCCCTGCAAGCCCCCTGATCCACTCCACCATCACCCACTAGATTGACTCTCCCCACCAACACAGAATGTAGTCGATCCGTGTATAACTCCCTCCAAACCAGTTCCATTGCCACCTCCGGGTCCACCTGTGTTTCCCCTAATGCATTCCTGATCTGGTTCCACCTGTAACACTCGACAAACAGTCAAAAGCATGGGAATATTGTTTTAATACTTTTTCCCCTGAACATAGTACGCTAAGTGCATTTTTTAGTGGCAAGAGAACAAAGGAATCTAGGGAATGTGGGGAGGTCATGTCCTAGTTATCCCAACATGGAAAAGGATTTTAAATGTTTTATACGATTTAAGGAGGATCATTCGAAAGTGGGGGAAGCGTATAAAAACTTAAATAATTACAACTTTTGAAAATATTTTCTCTGGGCCGTTTCATTTGAAACGAAAAAGTCAAGTCACCGATTTTGTTCATTTTTGGTTACTGTGTTATCTTTGGGGTTCTAAATATTCGTGCCGAACGATTTTGCAAAATTTTCAATATTTTCAAAGATATTTGGCTAATTTTCAATATTTTCAAAGATATCTACCTAACTGCAGTTTGCAACGATTAAAAAAATTGAAAACATGATTTGGAAAAACCAAGCGAGGCAAAAAAATTGACGACGAAAAATGGTCAATCTCAATGAATGAAAGTATTTCTGAAAATTTCGTCCCTCTAGATTCCTCGGAGCTCACCCCTTTTCCACTCCTAATACTTGAAAAATTCCTGAAAACTTCCCAAAATTCGGGATCACAAATTTTTTGATGCAAAGTAGTTTTAATTAACAAGAAGAAAGAAATACAAAAGTTTCAGCCCCCTGAACGTCTCGGTTCTCATCCCTTTCCCACCCCTAATATTTAAAAAATTCCTGGAAACTACACAAAATTCGAGACCACGAATTTTTTAATGCAAAGTAGTTTCAATTGACAAGAGGAAAGCCATATAAAATTTTCAGCCCCTTGAACGTTACGGATCTCATCCCCTTTCCACCCGTGGTACTTAAAAAATTCCTCGAAACTGTCCAAAATTCAAGACGACGAATTTTGTGACACAAAGTAGTTTCAATTGGTAAAAAAAAGGCATAAAATTTTCAGCCCCCTAAACACCTCCAATCTCACCCCTTTTTTACCCCTAATATTTAAAAGCTCCTGGAAACTACCCAAAATTCGAGACCACGAATTTTTCGATGCAGAGTAGTTTCAATTTTAAACGAAAAGGACATATAAAATTTTCATCCTTCTAGAACTTTCTGATCTCACCCTTTTGCAGCCCCTAAGGCTTAAAAAATTTATAAAATATACAAAAAATCCCAAACCACGAATTCTTCGATTAAAGAAGTTTTAATTGATAAAAAGGAAGACATAAAATGGTTATTCCCCTAAGAATTTCAGATCTGATCCCTATTCTACCCCTAATACTTAAACAATTCCAGGAAACTACCTAAAATTTTAGACCACGAATTTTTCGATGCAGAGTAGTTTCAGTTAATAGGAAGAAAGCCATATAAAATTTTCATCCTCCTAAACGCCTCAGATCTCATCCCTTTTCCACCCCTAATACTTAAAAAATTTCTGGAAACTACCCAAAAATTCGAGACCACGAATTTCCCAATGCAGTGTAGTTTCAATTTAAAATGAAAAGGACATTTAAATTTTGCAGCCCCCTAAATGCTTCGGATCTTACTCCTTTTCCACCCCAAATACTTAAAAAAATTCTTGGAAACTGTCTAAAATTCCAGACCATAAATTTTTCGAGGCAAAGGAGTTTCAATTGACCAGAAGAAAGTTATACAAAATTACGCTTAGCGCTTTGGATCTTGCTCCTTTTTCACCTTTAATACTTAAAAAATTCCTGGAAAATAACCAAAATTCGAGACCACGAATTTTAGATGCAGAGTAGTTTCAATTTAAAGCAGCAAGGCCATATAAAATTGTTATTCCTCTAGAATTTTTGGATCTTACCCTTTTTCAGCTTCTAAGATTTCAAAAATTGATGAAATCTACCTAAAATCCCAAACCACGAATTTTTTGATGCAAAGTAGTTTCAATAGACCAAAAGAAAGCCTGTTGAGACCCAAATAACAGTTAAGATTTAGTTCCAATAAGCCTACGTGACAATCGGCACTCGTCAAATTCATCGAA
>JBAGKK010505643.1:0-14394 GCA_037177015.1 Euceroptres primus | reverse complement strand
ATATATATTTCGAAGAAAGGGACCTAAGCAGCCAAACGTAAATTTTAAATGAGAAGGAAGGGAAGGGGCGATGAGCCGAAAGGACTCGTCCGATATTTCCTTCTCTCCTTACCACGCATGCTGAGTTAGGTTCAGCGTCAGTGAATTCCCCTCCCTTACCCAGCCAACTACTCACGAACCTTGAGCCTCGCACATGAACGGTAATCGTGAATGTGTAGGTAACGATAGAGGAGACTTGAACGTCCGTCCAAACGCCAATTTAACAAGCCTTATTTCAAGGGATGGGTATGATACTTTTTAAGAGGAACTAATTACGGTTACCGTTACATCACGAAAATATCGCTACCGTTTCAAAATATAACTTTTTCTCAGTTACTTTTGCAAAAAAAAGTAACTATCGTTGCTTTTTTCGTTACTTTTATATTTTAGAAGTAAGAGAAGTATATACTAAAGTAAATAATAATCAACGCTTCCCTAGCGGAACGCGAGAACGGAAAAGTAACGGAGTACCGTGACTTTTCCGTAACCTTTCAGTCACCTTTTCGTTATTTCGCAAAAAATGAATAATAACAGCAGAAAATACATTTGAGTTGCTGCAATTATGAAGCTAATGTTATTAATCCTTCACAAAAAAAGTATTGATAAAGTTATAACAAATATTCCGAATTTAATGATATTATATTAACTATAATTGAATTCTAAATTAAATATTGAATGTAATATGAATATGAAAGTAAATATTATAATTTATAATATGATATTAAACTTATTAATAAATGTTTATATAAAATTGATTACTTAACAATAAAAACAAAATTATGATTTCTGACCATTTTTTACGCAGATAATTTGGAAAAATAAAGAATGAGAAACAGATGTCAACTTCAATAATATAGTTTTATTTTATAAATTCTTTAGAAGATCTAGGCCTGCACAATTCACCTATTCGTGCAGATTATAATTGTTCGAAAAAGATATACCTATACATATATTTTGCACTTAGTAAGAATACGGATTGAAAATTTTAAAAATGCGAATGTTGTACTTCGGAAAGACTTCGGATGAATTTTTGAAAACATGCGGTCATGTGGGACAAGGCGACAGTACGCGTCATTTTTAAAATGAATTAAACACTTCAGTTATTTTTTCAAAATTACGTAGAGAAAAACAGTGTGATTAGGGATGATTTAAATTTATTATATGTAATGCTATTTCAGAGTTACAGTCGAAACAGTACAAGTAAAATGCATTACCGAAAATGTTAAAATTTGTTTCAAAGCACAGATTATTACCAGCCTTTTCCATGGTATTCAGTAAAATTATCCAGAAAAATTTAGTCCCCCAGATTTTCGCCTTCGAAAACCTGAAAATGAGCAAAAAAACACTACTTTTAAATCTTCGTATTTACGAATATACATTTTTCAAAAAAGTTTTCTCTGCATGAATCCCTAATCGCACTGTTTTCCTCTACTTGATTTTAAATAAGTAACTTTAGTGTTTAATTCGTTTTAAAAATGACGTACTGTCGCTATGTTTCACACATCCGTATGTTTTTAAAAATTATTTCTAACCTAATAAAAAATAATTTATTATACTGAAAATATACTTAATATTCTTAAATATACTTAAATATACTTAATATTATAATTAAAATATTATCTAGAAGTATAAGACATAATTATAGACCAATTAAACAAATCTTCTTAAATATGACTGCAATCTTTTTCATATGATCATTCATGGATTGATTTTTGATTTGATTTGATTTTTGATTTTGATTGATATTTTGATTCATATATTGAATCAAAATATTTCTCAGCAAAAAAATATTTAAAAAATTTTCCAATCTTTTTGTTTCAACTTTATTACTTTTCACTTTGCAAGAAAAATATTGCATAGTAATGGTGATAAGCTGCTTCTATTCTATAGACATTTATCTTAAAAATGAGCGAAAAAAATTACAAAATATTTTATGTTCCAGATGTTACTTAAATACGGTTTAAGAAAACATTGAAAGTTTCACTATTTTTGAAATATCATCTTTTAACCAAATGTTCAAAATTACTTCATCTTGGTCTCCTTTTTTACAAAATTTTTATGGGCTTTAACTTATTTACATAAGAGACTAAGTTTATCTACGATACGATTAAAATTAAGAGGAGTCAAGTAGTTATCGAAAAACAGAGCCACAATTCTGCCGGTAGTGTATATTATTAGCAATGAAAATTCTATCATAGCTTTTTTCGTGATACAAGCTTTCAAATTAGACCTAGGGGTCGTTTCAAAAATAATTTCCAGATAAATGTCAAAAATAACAATTTTCAAATTATCCAGGTTCTCAAAAAATTTTAAATTGCATTTCATACTATTGACCTCACTTCCGAAAACCTTCTTGAGCCACCACTATTATCCACAGGATTTCAAATTAGACCTAGAGGTTGTTTCAAAAAGAATTTCCAGATAAATGTCAAAAATGAGAATTTTCAAAATCGTTGATAATATTTCATTGGCTATGGGGTCTATTTCTTAAGATCTACTTATTTGTAAAATAAACTTTTCAGGATCGGTAAACGTTTCGGCCCAAGTAGGGGCCCTCTTCAGTGCCAAATAGTAATAATGGTCATGCAATTAAGAATTACTAAAATAATATAAACTAATAATAAAAGCATGCGACGACTTATTCAGTCTGGCTTTTATGGCAGTGGTTGCTTAGGGAGTCGAAGAGATCCTCACAACGTTCGGCCATTGAAATTAAAGAACAGAAAAGAAAATATTAATTGGTGTTTCTTATCTAGTGCAAACTGAAAATCATATCTTTAAGTATATTTGCTTTTTTTCAAATCAACTCATCTGCTTTAATTCTATCTAAAATTTGAATGCCGTGCAGCTATCAGGTGTAATCTGATGCGTTCAACGTAATCTCTTAATGTCGAGGACGATTGACTCACAATGCCAACGATGTTCTTCGACCTGTATTTCGCATATCTACTACTATTCACCTTATTATAATTAGAAGGAACTCTATGAAAAAAACAACGTCAATTTCTTTTCATTTCCTTTTTTTATTTATTTCTTAAAAATCAGTACATTATACTTGAAAGTGATTAGATTATAATTAAAAGATTTTCTTATCTCTGTAAATTAACCTAACAGAACTGCTTTAAAGACATCCAGTTTTTCAATAAAAGTACATTTTTAATTGCGCAATTAAAGTAATTTTCGTATCTATGATGCGTACATTTGATATCATTAATTGAAAACATCTCACGCAATCCCTGTAGCCAGAGACATTCCAAATCAAGCACATCAACAATTGTAGTTGACATTTTTACACATTGTTTCAGCCAATTCTTTTTTTCCAATCCATTTACATAAATTTTTGATGCATCTTTTAAAACGCTTCCGAGTATTACAGGTATTAAAGTATACGGTATTCCAAGGTATTCCATGATGATTGCACTCTGTCCAAATGTTCCGTTATTTTAACGGAACGTTGGTCCACTTACAGGATGATTGAAAGAAAAAACAATATGGCTTTGTATCATCACCGCCACAGATTGGCAATATGGCCAATATAGCCATTATGAATGCAAATAAGCTATTTCTACTTGGTTACAGTAGTTTTATAAGAACTTTTTCACCCCACCCCTTATTGGTTTATACTCAGCTATACAATGCAAAATTAAGCAATATGCTGATGCTTGAGAGGGAAAATTTTTACTACATTCAAATTCGAAACGAACGTCAACTGGCCCATATTTCAATGACTCATTTTTTTTTTTTGAACAATAAATAACAATTAGATGCGCATAATCTATAAATGGTCCTCTAGACAGCAATGGTTGTGGTCCTGTACCATAATAATTAGCTTGAAAGTTTTTATACATTTCGTAGAGTAGAACATACAGGTTTTTAGTAATATTAAGGTTTAAATTATTGTAAGGATAACACTGATCATTTAAAAATAGTTTCACATTAGCTACATTGCAGTGATTAAAGTAGCTAGATTTTCTATTAGTATTATTTCTTCTATTTTTTTGAAAACCTAATACAATAAATCTCGGTTTCTCAAATTGTGTCGATGTTTTTACAGTCCAAACATTCTTTGAAGTATCTGGAAGTAAAGGATATTCATATAATTCACAAGATCGAAAACTTATTGGAATAGACGGATCTATTTCACTATATTTTAGCAATTTAAATGTTGTTGCATCAAACAATCTAATGTTTGGCAATAACCATTCTATTTTATTAATTTCAATTTGATGCTGCTCATTTCCAACTGCTTGTAAGGCAGCATTTGCATCAATTTTGGATCTTGCCAAGATAAGTTCATTTTTAGCATTGGCAATGATTTTATGATAATCTTCAGCAAATCCAAATATCAGTCCAAGCGGTACAGATACATCAAAATAACCAATGGCGTTGGTTAATGATTTCTCATTATTGTTTGGTTCAATCCAACCTGTATTCTCTATGTAACGTAATTTTCCGGGATTTAAAGACAAATAATTTTTCATAAAACTAGTGAGACTGACGTTTTGGCTTCTATCAATTTCTGTGGCATTAATTTCATATCTTGCTTTTTCAAATAAGTGACAGATGGCATTACAAACTACAACTGTATTTGTCACTGGTGTTCCATCAGTTTTTACCAATCTGTCATGTACGTGAAGTGAGCTTTTGCTTGGTAGGAAGCATTTTGAACAGCAATTCGAATTTCATCGCCATTATTGAAGGCTGACAAGGCATAAGGCTGATGCGCATAAACTTCACAATGAGCGATTGATTCATCATAGATCGTAGCTTCAATGTTTCAAATTTTCCCTTCAGTGGCAGCAAATAGTCAGAAGTTGATAAATAAATTCAAAGACACAAGAACAAAAATCTTGAATCTCTTTATTCTCTTCTTCTTTTGACTTTGAGACCTAAGCTTTTTAGCAGCTGAACGTTTTGAGGTGTTGACGGTTTGAGAACCCGTTGATGATTCACCTGCCTCGAAAATGGTACTGGATTTTTTTAACCGAATCCAAACTTTTTATTGAAAACAATACCCATTATCGCAAAGATTGGATATGTAATCTGATTGTTAGAACTTCTCGTTTAAAATTGACTTAATGACCGTCTTGATCAACAATACGGAGCTGTATATGATCTATTGTCTTAATCGTGACTGCCAAGTAAATGAAGTGAGATGGAATTTCTACGGTTTTATATCCTGGTGGCACAACAGGAAAAAATTCATAAACAGTATGTACTTTCTGGCCGTTAATATAGGCACCTGTAATTATACTACACCCAACTCTGAGAGAATTCACTTTTATAATTGATACTAGTTGATCAGATTCGTAATGTATATCAGCTTCTAATCTGCGAGAAGAAAATCCCAGCAAATGGCCAACAGGATCTTCAGGCTCGAAATTCATATTCCGATTGCAATAAATTTTAATTTTTAAAGTATTATTGTTAGGTTTAATGCGAATTTTAATATCCTCTTTTTCTAAAACATGCTGTAGATAGCGATGTAAATCACTTATTTCATAGCTGCCTGTGGTTATCTGTACTATATCGTTCTCGATAAAGTTAATGTAAACGAATCGTCCATGATGGCGGCAAAAGTTAGGTTTAGTACCTTTCATGAGTATATTTTACGCTACTAACACCAAGATACCGAATTAGATCCGAAGAAAGTCGAAAATTACCGAAGATATTAAAGTAAATTACTTCGTTACCAACTTTTTTATATGGACCATCCTTATCATCAAGATTATTAATAGCTGATTCTCGTTTATTAGATCCTCATTTCGCATGAAAACGCCGCGAAAATGAAGAATTTTTAATAATTTTGCATATTTAAATAAATCAGAATCTATTTAAATAAATCAGAATCAGATGGTCGGTTCACTTTGTGTTTTTTGAATGACCCTTAAGACCTGTTCCATGAGTATATATAGCTCAAAATGAAGTCCTAATCCTTCTCTATATGGTTTTAAATACTGACCTTTTCCTAAGTCAATTGATTCCATAGTAGCATTCTGACGTTTACTCTCTTCGAGTTGTCGCTTTGCAGCATTTGCAAAATTTGCCGCTTTCGCTACACCTGCAGCTCCGCCAGCTAGTGCTCCAGTGGCACTGAGGCCAGCACAAAATAGGTATGAGGAAAGGTAAAATCCCACCAACTTTGCTCGGGACTGGCCAAGATACGAGGTTTATTTACGTCTTTCTACCAGCCTTCATAGCAGCTGCTTGTGCACCATTAAGTGCAGATTTTATAGCTGTGTTGGCATTTTTACTAGCAATCATTGATTTCTTTTCAGCTCTGATAATTTTTCTTAATGACGTGGTTGGTTTCTTGGCATTTGCTACTTCTGAAGCAGCCACTTTCTCGCCTAACCCTGCGTCTCTGAAAAAACACGTTTTTTCGCTTTATCTCCTAGCACTCTGTCAGCTACGTTTCTCGCCTCAACGTTTTCTTGGTTTTCTGAGTAAGCTATATCGTTCTCTGTGCAAGCTGCTTCAAGAGGATTGATGCATCGATCTTCGCTTGCAAGTCGTTTTGCTAATTTCGTGCCTGGTCCACAGTACTGGTAGCGAGGAAGATGTAGCTCGCATGGAAGTTTATTCATAATTGTATTCAGCAAACGTCTACCACGTTTGTTTGAGGTTCGCTTACGACTGACTTTAGTTTTGTCTCCGTGAACGATCAAACCTCTTTGAGAGATGTTTGCAGACTGAAGGTCAGGTCTATATAAGAAATGTATTTATAGTATTTTTCTCAATCGTATTAAAGATGCAGTTTGAAACACAGTCTACGAAATTACCTGTTGTGAATTTTGCTACGCTTGTAAAAAATGAAATGGGAGTAAAAAAACGTCATAGACATTTGCTTTCAAATAGTGTACGGCGAATATTTTGAGGTCCTTCCAACTGTTGAAAACCAAATGCCTTGTTGACTCTACTGATACATCCGAATTAATTGGGATTTGAAAATGTTTACATCCACTCGAAATCGTTGAATCAAGCAAAGTATAAATTTTTAGAAAAAGTTCTACTATCTGTCGATGGTGTTGAATATTATCCATTCAAAGAGCATGAAGACATTGCAATGCCAAGTGAAGCACAACCAAATTCAATAATTATATTTGATGACGTTGCTCGTGAAAAGCAAAATAATATAAAAGCATTTTTTTCTATGAGTAGGCACCAGGATATTGAATCCTTTTATTTATGCCAGACTTATGCTTGTACTCCAAAACACCTTATAAGGAAAAATGTTGATTTACTTGTATTATTTAAATAAGGCGAGATGAACCTAAAGCATATGTATACATGATGATCACGTAAATACTAATATGTCTTATTCGCGATTCAAATAACTTTGTTTAACTTGCTGTAATGAAAATAAGTATGGATTTATTGTTATTAATAAAGACAGTGATTTAAATCAAAGCAGGTATAGAAAAGGATTTGACTGTTTTATAAATTTAGAGTCATGATATATAAGCTTGCAATTTCCAAATAGAAACGGTTGCACTTGCTAAAGCTAGTGAAGCAATTAGACGGAAGCATAGATTACTAAAACTAGGCAAGGAGACACTTTAGCAAACATTAGGTGATACTTTTAAGCCTATTGTTACACCTCTTGAAAATATAGTTGGTGGCTTTAAGAATGTTAAAAAACTGGATCCCATAAGCAAGAAAGAAGAGAAGCATGGAGAAAAAAAATATTTTCAGCAAAATGATATTTAACCACAAGGTTCTGAAGAGCACTATGATGACACTTCTTTCAAGTCAGCTTTTAGTTCTGAATCTTCAGAAGATTTAGAAAAAACATTGGCTCCTGCTTTGCTATATGATGATATTGTAAATGATTATCTTGTAATGTTATGAGAGAGAAGTAAAGATCTAGACAATGTGTATCGTGTACGAAAATTATGGAAATACAGATTATTTAATGATTGGTGATTCATCAATAAGTTTCAATCAAAATGATATTATTTTAGGTGACGTAATCTATCCAAACACTGAGGGTTTGCTTGGACTTTTGTTTAAAAAGGTACTCAAATAGTTGCGAATAAGTAAGCAAGACCTAAAAAATTATAGAAATATTATAATCTCAACTAATGCATATCGAAAACATTACAGAGGTGATGAGGCACTTCGTGATAGCAAGTCTTTTAAATATAGAAATTGTATAGAAAAACTGATTTCTGTTTGACCTTCGCTAACCAATAAACAAAGCAGAAATCGCTCTTCAGTAGGTAAAGCGTTATTACCAAAGTATATGATTAGTGGGGAAGGTAATTAGCTAGATTACGTTTATTGAGGTGATCCAAATAAATTAGTAGATTGATTGCGTTTACTATTAGCATCTCAAGCAGCTGGGAATCCAAGTCACACAAACGAGATTATATCTATTATTGAAGAATTGCGAGAAGCTGGGATCATTTATTAATGAATGCTTGATCAAGATTAACATAATTCTCAAAATGAGTATCGACGTATTCGGACGTCATTCTAAGCGAGCTGACACTACAAGGCGTGGTTCTCCTGGAGGAGGACATCTTCTTTGCGAGCAGAAATAGACAACAACAATGCAACGATACGAATTCTTGAATCAACGATCAATGAAAATCTGAAAGAATTACAAGCTGCTGCTGAATTAGTACAAGAATTAACGTCTCGCAATTCAGAGCTCATTTCTCAGTTGGATGTCAAACTGAACGCTCAAAAAAATGGAAGAGAGGAGCTGCATAAACCAAACAAAAAAAAACCCTATGCAAAAGAAAATAATGGCTACAAATACATAATAACTATTATTGATATATTGTCAAAATATGCTTGGACTGTGCCTGTGAAAACCAACAAAGGCGAAGATAAATAACAGTAATATGACACCCTCGAGAAGTTGAAAAAACGTTAGACATAAATACGTTGTTTTCCACGATTTACTTAATATCTTTTTCTAAGAAGCAAGCTCGTTTTTTAACAATATCAAAAGCAGTACGGCCAAGGACTTTATAACATCAAAGAAAGGGCCGCAAAAGCAGGATGTAATAATTACCCATATCAAATTACAATTTGCTTATTAATCATCTTCATTGTTTATGCAAAATATTATTTGCCACTAATTGAATGCGAGGAATTGCACCTTGTTCACGCCAAATTAACCTTCAGAATATTCTGGCGATGACGTCACACCTTCGAGAACATTCTAGAACTTAGCACGGACACGAACCATCGAAGCTTCTCAAGTGTCGGTAATGTCGATAAGTAGGAATATTGCATTAGAACCCGCTCTGCTGATCTATAACATTGGAAATAAACATTAGCCTATCTGTTCGCTGATCAAGTAGAAACTGTCTCTCTATTATGGGAATTTTAGTCGTACATTTGCATTTCGTGAAATCAATGCATTTGCAAGATGCAATGTCAAAGAGTATTTTCCGACCTCAATTTTAAATAAGCGTTCCTTGTCCTTAAAGGTGGCTTTGTTTTTCTTATTAAGGTAATGATCCATTAAAGACTTATACTTGTCATGAAGCTTCCTTAGAAGCGCAATTATTCTTTGATCTGAAAGTATAGGGAGAGACGCCTGAGGCCAAACAGTTTTCAGGTCTTTCAATAATATGTAACGGTTTCTTTTTTTCCAGGGATAATTTCAATGCCCGAGAATATCATTTTAATTCGAAGCGATACTTTCTTCTAACTTTTTAATTACTCCGAATAATATTTTTATTTTTAAATTACAATGCTGTTGCTTCGAGTGCGAATTGTTGGAATTTCACCCAACAATTATTTGCTCTTTAAGCCAATTTGCTGTTTCCTTATCACGGTATTCTGAAGAGAATTAGTGACCTTTTTCTCAGTCGTGTTAGGAAACAAAGTTAGCATTAACCCTCCTGCGTATGCGTTATAAGCAACCTTAGCTATTTTAAAATTCATACATTTTTTATAACATTTACTCATTAAGAATATAATATATTCTTATGTTTTCGGGGTCGCTGAAAACGAATCTGCTATCAGAATTTCAAAATTCAAAATGGCGGATTCAAAATGGCGTCCGTGTACTCTTAATTTTATAAAAAATGCTTCAATCGAATTGGAAAACCATACTTTAGTTTTTGGGGTCACTGATTACGAATCCGATATCAGAATTTCAATATTCAAAATAGCAGATTCAAAATGGCGACTTTGTACACTCAATTTCATCGAAAAATGCTTTAATCGAATTGGAAAGCCATACTCGGGGGTTTTCCAATCGAATTGGAAAACCGTACTCGGGGGTTTTCCAATCGAATTGGAAAACCATATTTGGGGGTTTTTGGGGTCGCTGATGGCGAATCCGATATCAGAATTTCAATATTCAAAATGGCAAGTTCAAAATTGCGGCTATGTACACTTAATTTCATCAAAAAATGCTCGAATCAATTTAGAAAAACATACTTGAAAGTTTCTGGGATCGCTGATAACGAATCTGCTATCAAAATTTCGAAATCCGAAATAGCGGATTTATAATAGTGGTCGTGAAATCTTCATTTTGTAAAAAATGCTTTAATTGATTTGAAACTTCATTTCGGGAAAATTAATTTTTATTTTATGCTATAAAATTTTCGTGAATTTTCATCATTTTTTAACTGAAAATTGAAAAGAAAATTGAAAATATTTCATTTCTAAATCTACCGCATTAGAAAGCTATATTCTTTAGCTTTAATTTTCGGGGTGCAAGATGTCATAGAATTTATTTCATCGAAAGTTATTAAAGAAAATGTCATGACGAGATATCTTTTCATCGTGCTTTTTTGGCCGGTTTTTTTTTGACGAGATATCATGTCATTGTGCCCAGGAGGGTTAATAAAAGAATTATGATTTTATTTAACTCGAACCATACTCCATTTAATTTACTTTTTAGACTCTATATTTTCCGGGTTCCATAAATCTCACAGATTGTTGGAACCCGATTAACATACGATTGTGGACAACACTGGGGCTAGAATGGTTGTGGCTTAAACTTTGTTATTTTAAATTTGACTTACGTTCTGTGAACGTTTCAAGCGACTCTACTGATTGGAAGGTTCACAGACGAGCTTATTATGAGGCTGAAGTTCGGGGAATATCAACAAGTAATTCAACATTAAAATCGCGGTTTGAATGGGGTTTTCTGCTCTGAGCTAGCTCCCTGGCGTGATTAACACAGCCAGATATCGGTTGCCAAATATTTTTTAACTGAATACTAATCTTAACCAACAACCAAAATCCACAAGTCTTCAGAATCTTTTTATTCTGGCAATGGATTGATTTCTTTAATCTTAGCTCAGCTGTGTGTCACTTTTTATCCTCACAAACAACCTACCATATACTCAAGGTTAGCTGCAGCCTCGTAACTGATTATCAAGACTCTTACATACGTGAAAGCTGTGATAATCGCTGGTTATTTTAATTCAGTTGGCTTGTATAGTTTGTGAAATTAAATCTCCTGAATCAATTGCAAACCGATTTCTGATCTTCCACCCAAATGAGCTCCCAAGAAGTGGGTTGAAAATTCGAAATGGAATCAAAAATTTTATTCTACCACTCAGGCTTGTTTCACGCATCCAGAATGAGCTCCCAAGAAGTGGGTTGAAAATTTGGGGTGAAACTCAAGAACCGTATGATTATTCTGAGTGCTATTAGGAAGTCTCACACAGTGTATAGGTTTTACAAATTATAATTTTCGTTGAAAATTGTGGCTTGTGATTTAAAAAAAAAATATTAAACCTTTTGATATGAAGAGCACTAAACTTCATGAGCCTTTGGGCCACTTCTCTTAGAAAACAGAATTACGCTCCTCACCTCACACGGAGAATCGAAACGTAAAAGGCCGAGACCAGGTAGCAGGTGGGTTTTATGGTTTTTGGCCTCTAGCCACCCTACTACCGGTCCCCGATACTTCCGGTGCGTAGCACTTCCTGATTCTCACGGCCTTCGATTTGCTGTTCCATTTGGGTGGAGTTCTCTCCTACCCTTTGATCGATTTTGCACGCGCTTTTTTCTTTCGGCTGTGAATCTTTGGCGTCTTTTATCGCCTCCCTAATCCTATTGGTTTGTCTTTTCGGTTGTTTTGGGGCTATTTTTTCCCGCCAAATGTTTATTCTCCCGCGTATTTAGTTATTGTTTCCGGTGGGAATGTTCTAGAACACTCGATTCTCAGTACCGTATCATCCATTCCTTATATTTAATTTGTTTAACGTATTTTTCCTACTGGTTTTTCTTTTATTTTTATAATAATTGATATTTATTAATTGAGGGTTATTCAGACAATCTTAAACAGTTCCGCTATTTCAGAAAAAGAATGCTTCATATTGGATTTTCTCTGTTCTGGAATTATGCCATCAATTAAGCTGAATTTATACCACGAATATGCCTTAAGCATATCTTGTTCTGTAGATAGTGAACTATTATTAAATTTCGACTGATCCTCAATTACAGGACACTTTATCATGTCTTTTTTCCCGAGCCATTCTCTCGAAAACGTAGAAAGTATATACGCTAGGCGGTAGGCTGTTCCTTTTTTGTTCCTTAAGAACGAAATAGGACCTAATGGCAAAGGTACTAAACTTCGCACGAGCTGCTTTAGCTCTAGAGCGGAGTGTTGCTGCGGGTCGTTATGTGCGTTGTGCATCGACGGTGTACGCAGCTGGGATCACTGGTCAAAACAAATATCGCTCACGCTCCCGTAAGAGCAGTCAGCTATAAAAAAATACTTCCACTTTCAGTGTTTTAAAAGAATAGAAAAGATACTTCCTGATTAGGATGGTATTAAAATAAACCAATGTACAATATCTATGGTATATTCAAAGAAAGATTAAAAATTTGATATAAGAAAATAATAAATTTTTCTGAAACTTTGAATAACAATAAAAAATTAACCAATCGGGCTTTTTAGAGGCTGAAGCTGTTGATTTATGTTTTTCATTGAGCCCATTTGTATATAAATAAGGAATATCCACTTATTTTGAAAAATATGCCCAAAAAATTTATATTTTTTTCACCCTTTCTTTACGTTTTTAAAAAAGGGTTGGTTCAGTTTTGAAAATTCATAGAACAAAAAATATGTATTTTATAGAGAACTACAACTTTTCTTTACCCACTTTTTCAATTAAACCAACAATTTTGAGGTAAATCAAGAAAAACATGTTTTTTCGGGTTTTCCGGTTAATTTTGGCATAATTGGCTAGCAAATTTTTTTTGATCGGAACCAAATTTGACACAGTTGCTTGTTAGATAAAAAGCAAAAGTGTAGGATCCCAGAGTCTTTCATTTTCATTGATTTGTATTTTACTGAACGCCCTAATGTTCAGGTCTAAGTAGCTTCTTGTGAAAGCTGGAATGTTTTCTTTAGAGTCAGGATGTAACAGCGTGCTTTGGTCAGAATTTACAACCTAACTGTAAAGAAATTATCGCAACTTTTAGAAGAAACTGTTTAGATCTGAATATCTTTTTTACTTCCAAAGTTTACACAGTTTTCTACCGTATCGCAGATTTTTGTGAAGAAAAGAAGCAGGGCTTAGGGTTTTTCAGTGAATAGACTTCTATGATACACATGGCTGCGCAGTGCAGTTTGGTGGTATATATGGCTGCGAAGTAGAGTTCTGCCACATATACAGCCGCGCAGTACACTTCTATGACACTTACGGATGCACAGTAGACTTCTCCGATACTCATGGATGCGCACTACACTTGGAAATTTTCAGTGGGCTTATATGACACATATGGATGTGCATTATAGTTTAGTGGTGCGCAAGGCTGTGCAGTAGACTTCTATGCTACTTATGGATACGCAGTAGGCTTCTATGGCACACACTGATACGCAGTAGTATTTTACAGTACATAGAGCTGTGTAGTGTAAATACAAATTACCTAAAGCTGTGCAGTACACTTGTACTCTTTTGGCGAATTCTGTAACACGGTTCTGGTCCAAGCTAAAATACCAGTAAAACAGTTACCAGTCATTCACTGACAGATGATAATGGTTCGTATTCGTGCTAAGATGCCAGCAGTCGATAAGTGGTTTTCAGTAACAGATGGTGTCACCGTCAATTCAGTTAAATTGGAGGGAAATTAAAAATTGCATGTGGTAAATTTAAATGTTTGCTAAAATTTGAATTCATCTATCCGCAAATTAAATCTAGGTAATATTGAAGTGCTGAAGGTGAATTGATGTGCATGTATTCAAATTAAGTACACAGTTTTTCCCTTTTGAAATGTTTATTTATTCTTATTATTAAAAAACTTGTATAACATAAAATTTATGGAAGAAGATATATATTGTATATATTTAAATCCTTATGTTCATTTTGAAATTTTTCTATAGGTTCATCAATCTTATTTATATAATTGAATTTATTTAAAAAC
>JBAGKK010505632.1:0-14395 GCA_037177015.1 Euceroptres primus | reverse complement strand
GGTGGGTAATTACCCACCCTCAGAAATTTGAGGTGGGTAGTACTACCCACCATACCCACGCCTTTCGCCGGCCCTGCCCGAACCCAGCTCTCGATCCACCGATGAGTTTATTTACATTTACAGGTTATAAAATTTAAAAAGGTTTATTCTTTGCAGGACGACTGTAGATTACAGAAGAAGGTTCGAAAGAATGAGGGAATTGAAACTAGCGAAGAAGCAGTCAACGGAAGTGGTAATTTTCGCCATTAAGCTTTCATTTGACTTTAAATGAAAACTGAAAATATTCAAGTGGGAAATAATAGGTACACGTGTTTCAGAAATAATCTGATATTTCGAGTGTTTTTATGGCAAATATTTACCTAATAATTTGTTTTCATAATTCTACTAATCTTACAACGAACTTAATACAAAAACAATTTTATAACCGAAATGGATTTTTTTTACATTTATACGTAGGTACTTGAAAATCATTATATAATAAACCGCAAAAAATATTAACCTATATCTGAAAGAAAGTGTGATCTGCAGGGTGTCCACGCTGGGGCTTACCAAAGTATGCAACCTGGCATATACGGCCTTAAGAATAGCATTGGCGTGTAAGACGTGCTGCATTCTTTTCGGTGAACCCCAGCGTGGACAACCTGTGTATTCAAAAGTACCTATATTTACACTTTTCATGAATTAATTCTTGTTTTAAAAGAAATGATGAAAAGTAAAATTAATTTTTGCAGTAAGAAATTTTGATTCTGATCAGCGATTAGAGGTCAGACTTCGAGAGCTTTATTCGGAACCGGGGAAAATTAATGAAGTATCGGTGGATAAATCTGCAAATATTGAGAGACCTAAAGATTTTTATTTTCACGGGAATGAAACGAAATCAAAGGATTATGTAGCAAAAATCGACGCATGTGAAGAGAAGGTATTTTTAAAATTAACAATTTAATTTCCTTTTAAATTTAATTAAATTTTAAATATTTTTAATATCAGCAAACATACAATATTTTTATATAATACTTTTAATATATTTTTAATATCATATTTTTATTAAGTATTTTTAATATCAGTCAACATACAATATATTTATAATTTTTTATGAACAATTTACGAAAGGAATGGGAATGGCTATAGGCCCGGCCGGCCGTGTTAGTAACTTGCTAGGGTAAGTGCACCAGTGGTTGAACGCGCTGGAGTGAATAACATGATTTTTCAAATAAAAAATATCAATTTTGAATCATTTTATTTTAAACCTCATTAAATTTACAAAAAAGTTACATGTTCTGACAATTACAGCAATATACATCAAGTATGATTAAATTTATCCTACAATTAATGAAAAATATTTTTTCAACGAGTGTCACAAATTTAGAAGTGTAGAGTAAGGGCTTTGAATGAACGCGTTCACCAATATTAAAAATTCTATGATAAGTAAACATTATCTAATCTAAAGTTTTTTCGCCAACAAATGTAAGGTCAATATTTTAATATTACATGAAAACTTCTTTAATAAAACTTAGCAGTAAATAAAAACTGGGATGTTCAATTACCGATACTTTTTTAGGCTACTTTTAGTAGCCTAAAAAACTAGACTTCTGATGTCACATGTGTGTCATGTGTTGTCATGTGAAAAATATATGAAAATTATAATAAATGTATAAAAATACCTCAGAAACATAACTGCATAAAAAAATGTAAGGGCTTCCTCAATTTCTCGTGTTTCTAAAAGTGGTATTTGATATTATTCTGTTAACCTAAGACAATTTAACTTTTTGAAATTTTGTTACTCATTGTTTCTTCCAAATGACAAAATTCTAAATTTTCATTTACTAAGACACTTCTTTCAATGACAGAAAAAAATCGTTCATTTACTGACTCACGTGTTCATTTACTTCTGCATTTGCACCTACATTATTTATTTCTTAATATCTCTTTAAATAGGTTTGTTTGAGCTTTCAGAAGTTCTATTCCATTAACTTAAAGTATATTCTATTGAAAAATAACATACTACCTCAACTTTTATGTTTTATTGTTTATTTAAGGAAGACAAAGTTAACATTTATCTTAAGTGTTCATTCATTGGTACCTTAAGGGATTAGTAGACATTTTTTCCACCACCCCCCACCATGCTTTCCTTTTCTCGGTCCCCCAATCATTTTTCATGATTGATCACATCCGGCCGGGCTAATATCCGCAGCCTAAATAATATTTTTTTCCTTAATATTCAAGGGACTATGTCTTTTAAATATGATTTGAAAATTATTTTTTAAGTGCAAAAAAATGAAAGTATTACACTCAATTCTCGGTTATTTTAACTCTCGGTTATTTTAAAGCGCGTCTTTCAGTTATTTTAGGACGTGGGTTGGGCTTTTATCCCCTTCACTCTTGACCATGTGGCAGTGGCAGCCAATCATTGGATTGGCGCGAAACGCAGCGCGTTTAAAAACGCAGTTGTAGAAAGAAACACTCACGCATCATATTTATTGTTCTTCTTATCTGAATACAATGCCTTTTGTTTCGAATTTCGTTTATATAACATTTCTTAGAGTTTTTCCTCTGTTACAGTTTCAATATGGTGAAAAGCTTCCATTATAGTTTTTGGACATTCGTTTCTTTGACGTTTTATCTGCAACTATTTTTGGAAATTTTTATTCTCATGTTATTTCGAGAAGGGAAAATGGCACAGCTTTTACAGCTGATGCTATTTTCATGGAAAATGACACAAAATTTCTGTTTTCCCTACTTTTTACGCAAATAAATACGATAAATTCTTAAACAAGACCTAACATAACCTAACTTTAACAAAACCGCAAAAACATTATCATTATTATTATAGCTTAAAATACTTACCTCTAACTCGTTTTTCAGCCGCTTCCATTTTTTGATCACACTTTTGATCACACATTCGTTTCAATAATCCTTTTTTAAATAAAATTTCGTTTTAATTAGCACGAAAAAATCGGTGGATTTTGTTGTTTACGTTTGATGCGCATAGGCTGACGCATCGTAACGCTCCCTCTCCCCACCACTACGACTGACCCGCCGCTCGACCGCAGTGGTAGGAAGGAGAAGAAATTTAAAATAATTGAGTTTTTTACGTTTCGAAAGCCTTAAAATAACCGAGAGTTAAGTGTATATTATATAAATAATATATAACTCTAATTTTAAAGAGCAACCGACCGGCAATCAGGAGACCTGGGTTCGATTCCCAGCGGAGCGAAAAAGAACCTTTTTTCAGAGAATTTCTAATTATATAATAATTTCAAATATATAATTTATAATTGATATAATTGCAGCTAAAGTGATTTCAATCGAGGACGGTGTTTCTGATAAGGCTTTGGGACCAAATTGTGTAGGAGAACTTTGCTTCAAAGGTGCAAATATTATGAAAGGATACTGTGGCGATTTAAATTCTTCAAAATCGGTCATAAATAATGATGGATGGTTCCATTCTGGAGATGTTGGATATTATGATGAAGATGAATATTTTTTTATTGTTGATAGAATCAAAGAGCTTATAAAGTATAAAGGTTATCAAGTAGCTCCTGCAGAATTGGAAGCAATTCTATTGTCACATCCATTGATAAAAGATGCAGCAGTTGTTGGATTAGAAGATTTAAAAGCTGGCGAATTGCCCCTTGCTTTTGTGGTCAAAATTTCGGATTCAAAATTAACCGAGGAAGAAGTTATTCATTTCGTTAATGGTAATTATAATTTTTGAGTTTCTGTTTTTGAAAATTGCCTATAATTTTTTATATGTAACATGATAGCTGCAATTGCCCTTGATATTAAACATAATTACGTTTTAAAAATTCCAATCAAATGTTAATTATAATTAACACATCATTGACATTTTACAATAATATTAGAGTCTTTTCTTCGTAATTACCTTTATTTTTTTTTAGACAGAGTATCAGCACAGAAACGGCTAAGAGGTGGAGTAAGATTTATAAAGGAAATTCCCAAAAATTCAACGGGTAAAATACTTCGCAGAGAATTGCGAAATCTGCTGAAATCTAGGCTGTGATTTATTAAATACTAAATTTGTGTTTAAGACTTTTTATTATTTGTAGTTATTTTACTCTTACACAATTTTGTAATTGTATTCAAAAAATCTTTTACTTTAAGTACATTTTTACCATTTTATTACTTATAATCATGTAGTTTTTAGAAAATATATGATTATTATTATAAATATGTTGCATTATTATGAATATGCTGCATTATTATAAATATGCTGCATTATTATAAATATGTTATTATTATATAATTTATATAATAATATTTCATTCTTTAAAAAATGTAAAATTCATGTAAGATTTTTGCAATTACAATGACAATAAAAATAAGAGAAATTTGAACGTCATCCTATTTTGTACACTTTAATCCATTTTTAATGGCTAATCATTTCTGTATCAGAACTCTTGAATTTTTTTAACATGTTATCGAGAAATTTTGGTATCTGAATTTTTGAGTTTTTAACATGTGATCGAGAAATTTTGGTATTAGAATTTTTGAATTTTTAACATGTTATCGAGAAATTTTGGTAATTAGAATTTTTGAATTTTTAACATGTTATCGAGAAATTTTGGTTTTTTGATATAATAAAATTTTTAGCGTTAGGATTGATTAAAAATGGAATGACAAGGTCGGACTTCATATAAAATATTTTTCTAAAAATAGCATTATCTGACCACTGATAAAACATTTCGCGACAAATAGACGGTTTGTAATACTAGCTTTTTTTTTGTAAATAATAAAATGTATAGAAACATCCACAGATATTTAAAAGTAATTTTACTTGTCAGAAGATGTTCTATTTTATGGGAGAATCCACCAAAAAATTTTGAAATTGCAATAATCAAGTGCTAAAACTGTTATCATTATTACAGTTACATAATATGATTCGAATGCTAAAAACCTGCACTATCATCAGGTAAGGAACACTCTTACGGAACGTAATAGTCAGTCAGACTCTAGATTCGTATTGCAGAATTGGTGGCATATTTTTCCTTCTCTTTTTTTTTGTTACTAATCTGAATTGAATTTTTCAAAATTCAAAAACAAATATGTATTTATTTTCTGGAGCGACAGTTGGCGAAAAAAAATTGGAAGCCTCAGCAGCGCAATATTTTTTTAACAAAGTGAAAAGTCATGGATCGAAAATTGCTATGGTAAATAAAAAAATACATTAGTTACTAAAATTGTTGTGATTATTAGTATTCAGCTCTGATTTTAACAAATATTTTTAAATATATGAAAAAACAAGCAATAAAAATAAAGTTATTAAACATTTCCTTACAACTTATAATAAAATTAATTTCTTTAGAATTTTTTTCTTTTTTGCAGATAAATGCTGATACAGGCGAAGAATTAACGTTTGAAAAAATTTTCAAGGATAGTTTAAAACTGGCAACTTATCTAAAAAAATTAAATTTAACAACCAATGATCGAGTGGCGATCTTCAGTGAAAATAATCTATTTTACAGCATAGTAGCTTTATCAAATATTTTTCTCTGCACAACTCTGTGTCCATTAAATCCTTTATATACGAAAAATGAATTGGTGCACATTTTAACAATTTCAAAACCGAAACACATTTTTATAACACCTTCAACTTTTTCGAAAATTCAGGAAGTTATGCCTGATTTAGCCTGGTTTCCAAAGCTTTTTTTAATTTATGGAAATGTGGAAAATTCTACCATACCAAATGTGGAAGAATTATTATCACAAATTTCTGACTCAGAGTTAAGAACTTTTAAGCTCCCTGTTATCGATGCTCGAAGTCATATCTGTTTTATTTTTTGCTCCAGTGGAACAACTGGGCTTCCAAAATGTGTTATGTTGACTGATCGAAATATTTTGACTTATGCACATCGAGAAGAAGAGGATTTCATTTTTTATAATGATAGAGTTAAAAATGAACTTCAAAGTCATTTGCTTGTGACACCTTTTTTCCATGGACATGGATTTTTCATAATGGCTTTTGACACTTTGATTCACGGAAGAAGAACGATTTTGCTCCCTCGATTTGAGGAACATAAGTTTTTGAGAACGACTGAAAAATATAGGATTCAAATTTTGATATTGGTGCCTCCTTTAATGGTTTTTTTGGCCAAAAGTCCCAGTGTGGATAAATATGACTTAACCAGCGTGAAATTCATATTGTTAGTATATTTTATTATTTGATTTATTCATTAAATAATTTATTGATGATTATTAGATATATCAATATTTTGTAACATTATTTTCAGTATATTATGCAATTATTATGCAATTTCATAGTATATTATGCAACATGTGCGTAAAATTCATTTTACAAACACGTGTGTAAAACCGTACGTACGAGTTGCATACGATATTTTTTGACACAGTGTACGTAAAATGCGTATTTACACCCTCATATTCGTGCGTGAATCGGCTTATTACACACACATATTAGTGGGTGTGTAATAATAATAATATGGGTGTGTAATAAGCCGTTTTACGCTCTAATATGGGGCATTTTACGCACACTGTGTCAAAAAATATCGTATGCAATTCGTGCGTACGATTTACACACGCGTGGTGATCGCATGTGTAAAACTTCATTTTACACACATGTTGCATAATATACTATTTTGACGCAGTGTGCGTAAAATGCGTTTTTACACACTCATATTAGTGGGTGTGTAATAAGTCGTTTTACGCACTAATACGGGTGTGTAAAAACGCATTTTACATACACTGCGTCAAAAAATTATTTTTCTCTTGTACAAAAAATTTCTAACATTATATTCAACATTATTTTTTTCTTGTACAAAAACTAGTACAAAAACAAAAACTTGTACAAAAAAAAATACAGGAGTGATATGCGAAAAAAACTGAGGATATTTTCAAAACCATCCTAATTATCAAAACTATCCTGTTAAAAATGAAAAATTATTATTATATAAATAATAAAAATTATTCAGTTATATGTAAAATAACTGATTGTTTCTAGGAGTGGAGCTGCTCCATTGTCAAAGGAAACTGAAGTGGCTGTTATAAAAAGATTCAACAATCGTGTAAAAATTTATTGTGGATATGGAATGACAGAAACAACAATGAATATAATGGTAACAACCGAAAATCATAAACCTGGAAGTGTTGGAAAATTAGCACCTGGTGTTTCAGGCAACTATTAATTTTTTTAAATACATTTTTTGTATAATAATAACTAATAATAAATTAATTATAATAATTGCAGCAATTCGTTAGCAATAATTATCTCAATAATAATTTCTATTTCGGCAATAATTGTATCCATAATTGTGTTGCTAAATGTGTTAATAAATTAATAAATTCTGGTAATAAACAATCATATAACACTTTTGCAATAATAATTTTAATAATAAAAAAATTAACCTTCTAATTAAAATTACAGGTAAAGTGGTATCTTCCGAAAATTTGGATTCTAATGAGAGCTTAGGACCAAATCAAATAGGTGAGTTGTGTTTTAAGGGGAGTACAATTATGAAAGGGTACTGTGATAATAAAAAAGCAACAGATTTGATGATTGACAAAAATGGATGGCTTCATACTGGAGATATTGGATTTTTTGATAAGGATGGTTATTTATACATTGTTGACAGAATAAAAGAACTTATAAAATATAAAGGTTTTCAAGTACCACCTGTAGAATTGGAAGCAATTTTACTGACCCACCCAAATGTAAGGGATGCTGCAGTTGTTGGATTACCAGATGAAAAAACTGGTGAATTACCATTTGCTTTTGTTGTTAAACAACCTGGATCAATTTTAACAAAAAAAGAAATTATAGATTATGTAAATGGTAAGAAAAAGTTTTTTTAAAATTAAATTGAAGTCAAAATTAAATATTTTAAATTAAAATTAAAATTAAATTTTTTAAAATTAAAATCAAAATTAATTTTTTTAAAATTAAAATTAAAATCAATTTTTTATAAATTATTCACTATTAAAGTTTTGTTTACAATTTAAATTTATTGTCACTTTTGAGTAATTAGATCACTAGAAAGAAATTTATCAGTTATAATACTTAAAATTTCCTTAAGAATATTTAGAATCAAAGTTCAAAAAGTTGGGATTAACATTTAAGTAGAAATAAAAATATTTGTTTTATTATTATCAAATAATTTTTATTTCCTGTTTTACAGAACGTGTATCAATTCAAAAACATCTCCGAGGAGGAGTGCAATTTATGGACGAAATTCCCAAAACTGCTTCCGGTAAAATTCTTCGCAGAAAATTAAGAGATTTATTGACGTCAAAATTGTAAAGAATTATAAAGAAATTTAAAAAACTTATACAAAACAGTAAATAATATTTATTTCATATTTTGGCATTTACTTCAATTTTCGTGTAATAATAGGTGTCTTTAATTTGAAAAAGAATGTGTACGAACGAAAAGTGAATTTAAATATAATCGCGTGTTTGATTTTGACACTTGCTGTATGCGCGCGCATTATTTTACGTTTGAATTTACCCGCTGAAAATAAATAAAAAATCGGTCGGTAATTCCTCAAAGATATAATTCCTGACATTATTATGAATCACATACCCAGGGGCGTATCGAGGGGTGGGGGGTGTGATACCCTCCCCCCAAATGGTCGTGCCGATTCGGTATTTTCGGTATTTTCAGGTAATTCGACTATAAAGTCGACTAGTCGGCAAAAAATGGTAAATGGTCGACAAATTCCACTTACTGAGTCGGCATTTATGACAATACTCACCCCCCCCCCAAACTCAATACTCTCGCTACGCACCTGCATACCCTTAATTAAAGATTAAAGTATTGAATAAAAGAATTGGAAAACTAAATATTTCTATCATTCATAACAATACTGTTAAATAAAATTAAAGCACAAAATAAATAACACGTTTTTGAAAAAGATATATCATACCTGGGAAAATAATAATCGTTTTTTTTTTGGTGGGAAATTTGAAAACGCGCTATACGGAGAACTCTAGTGTTAATTCCTGGAATTAAACGCAACATGGCCGACGACACTGACGTTGAAATGTGTTAGGAAATGTTGAGGTTATAATGTTATCATTTGTCAAGGTAAAATAAAAGGCTCTTTAATATCTAAAAATATATAGATAAATTTAAAAAAAACAATGCAAGATCCTCTTGGTGCAACGAATCGTCGACGCTGTTGCGTTCCAGGATGTAATTCGCGAAGTGTTCCATTTAGTTTTCATAAATTTCCTCTTCAAAATCCGAGAAGTGTTTTATTTTCAGCCAAAGATTCAACTAGAGAATTTGATTTTATTGATCGTTGTGAAGAATGGAGGCGAAGAATTGGAATAAAAGAATCAAACGAAAATACAGTTATCTGTTCACGTCATTTTACAGAAGACGATTATTATTTTCCAGGTATGATATATCTTTTTTAAACACGTGTTATTTATTTTGTTTATTTTATTTATTTTGTTCTTTAATTTTATTTTACAGTATTGTTATAAATAATATAAATATTTAGTTTTCCAATTCTTGTATTCAATACTTTAATCTTTAATTAAGAGTACGTGATTCATAATGATGTCACGAATTACCGATCGATTTTTTATTTATATTCGGTGGGTTTATTAAGGGTATGTAATACATAATGTCGTCACGAATTGCCGAGCGATTTTTGATTTACATTCAGCGGGTTTATTAGGAGAGAAATGCAAATATAATGCTGAAATTTTGGGAAATAATAAAGAATATATTTAGGCATCGATGTATGGTGCATTTCAGGTTTTTTTTCGAAACAAAAAATTTTTCAAAAATAATTTTTATTCAAACTAAAAATTTTTTAAAAATATTTTTTTTCAAAATAAAAATTGAAATGCACGAGACATCGATTCCTTGATATATTATTTATTATTTCCTCAAACTTCAGCATTACATTTGCATTTCTTTCTTAATAAACCCACTGAATATAAATAAAAAGTCGGTCGGTAATTCGTGATATCATTATGTATCAAATACCGGTAAATGCAAATCTAATGCTGAAAATTAAGGAAATAATAAAGAATATATTAAGGCATCGATGTCTGGTGCGTTACAGTTTTTTTTCGAAAAAAAAATTTTTCAAAAATTTTTTTTCAAACTAAAAATTTTTAAAAAATAAAAATTGAAACACACGATACATCGATTCCTTGATATATTCTTTATTATTTCCTCAAATTTCAGCATTATATTTGCATTTCTCTCTTAATAAATCCACTGAATATAAATAAAAAATTGGTCGGTAATTCGTGACATCATTATGTATCAAATACCCTTAAATGCAAATATAATGCTGTAATTTTGGGGGAAAGAAAGGAATTAATATATCTAGAAATCGATGTCTAGTGCTTTTCATTTTTTATTTTGGAAAAAAAATTATTTTCGAAAGTATTTTTTTGTCAAAATTAAAACTGAAACGCAGCAGACATCGATTCCTTGATATATTCCTTTCTATTTCCTAACATTTCAGCATCATATTTGCATTTCTGTCTTAATAAACTCGCTGAATATAAATAAATCATCGATCGGTAATTCATGATATCATTGTGTACCAAATACCCTTAAGGGCATTTGATACATAATGCATTATGTATCAAATGCCCTTAATGGCGTTTTTTTTCTTTTAAAGAAAAAACCTCGAAAGTCAAAAGGTTGAAGCACGATGCCGTTCCCAGCGTTAATTTAGATTTGGAAATTGCTCCACCCGCAAAGAAAATTAAATCTGAATATTGTTCTGAATCAGTAAGTAAATAAATAATAATTTTGCAACTTATTTTGAAGATTTAATAAAAAAATATACTTGCACTGATATGAAATATAAACGAAAGTTTTCGTTCTTTTTCAGAGAGATGAGAAAATTGTACCAGAAAAAGATACAGAAATTGAAATTGAAGAAGCTGAAGACATCAAGGTTATCATCGTTGCCTATAATTTATTACAATTCAGATTGCAAGTTTTTTTTTCTTTGCAGAATTTATATTCTTTAATCAAGTTTAATGCAAGTGATACTAAGAATTTTTTATTTACCTTTTACTTGCATTTTATTACAACTTTTATTACAACTTTATTTTTATTACAACCCTTTATGCTGCCAAGTAAAATATGTCGTGATTTAAGAAAAGAACCAATAGATCAATAATTCAACAGATTCTTAAAGAACCTTCAGCAGAAATTCTGCGAAGTGCCATTATGGACCTGAAGGAACCGATTCTAATTCGCAACATATTGCGAAAATTAAGCGGAGAAAATATTTGGGAAATTTTCAACTGGGACTTGAAAACTTTGGCTGAAAAATTTGGAGACACACCTTTGCCTTTTAGAGCTGGATATAGGGCCCAAACTTCAGTAAATATTTTTAAAAACGTAGAAAAATAATCAGAAAATTATGTTATTGTCCAATGGAAAAAAATTGAACTGTTGTTTTACATTTTTATCGACTAATTTTAAATTGAGAGAGTATTAAAATTCAAAAGCTTTTAATTTTTGAAGTTTAAATTAATTAAATTTAAAAATATTTCAGCGACCACAATGGGAAGTTGAAAGTCGTGTGGAGTGGTTTACAATGAAAGAATTTCTCAATAAAAAAGACCTTGGATACTGGTACTACTTCGATTATAAATATATGCATGAATGGTGCAAGGATTCTCCAGAAACTCTGAGTTCTCTCAATTGGAACAGGTTTGGTTTTGATTTTGACGGAAAGGATTCTACAATTTGGGTTGGTAACAAAGGGGCTCATACAAATTGTCACCAAGATTCCTACGGATGCAATTTAGTGGCGCAAATACACGGAAAGTTAGTAAATATTTTAATTTAAAAAAAATACAAAATATATTTTAATTATTTAAAACGTATTTAAATTAATCAGACCTTAATAAGACCTTTTTTGAATGAATTAATATTTTACAGAAAGGAATGGATTCTTTTTCCTCCTGAGTCTGCAGAGAGTCTGCGACCAGTGAGAGTTCCTTACGAAGAATCTACTATTTACAGTTCAATTAATTTTTTTACGCCCTCTGAAGAAGAAGAAAATCACCTTAAAAATATTCCTGGTGCAAAGTTTGTAATTTTGCAACCAGGGGAAGTTTTATTAGTTCCAAAAGGCTGGTGGCATTATGTGGAATCTTTAAATTTGAGTGTCAGTGCAAACGTTTGGTTGCCTTTAGAAACTGACCCCAAAGCGAGACTTCAAGAAGCTCTTGTAAAGCTAATAGTTAATGGAATTGGAAAAAAGATTCCAAGTACATCAGAAAATGCCAAATGCTCAGTTTCGGAATCCATCAATCTTGTAAGTTTTGATTTAAAGTAAATATTTTTAGTTATTAATATTTTTTTCACCGTAAAATATTAAATTTGGAATTTTTAATTTATTAGATAAAAGTGTCTCTGGAAGAATGCAGTAACCAGCGAAAAAATCCCGTTTCTTCTGAAAATAATAACCAGAAAGTTTGGACTGTAAAATCTCTCACTAAGGATTATCCATTCTTTGCATTTTCAATACGAAATTTAAATACTGAAGAGTTGCAAAGTCTGTTTTCAGATAAAAGAAATCGATTTTCGACAAGTATTGATAATTCAAAAAATTCTTTTATAAAACAAGAAGAGATTGATTCTTCCAATCAGTTGTTGGTGGAAAATATTGTTAATGCTTTTTGTAATTTAGATGTAATTGAAAAAGTAGCAGATTCTTTGCTAAGTAAATGTTCTCCATGTCAGCAGTGATTTTTAATATATGTTTGTATATAAAATTCATATTTTCGTTAATAAAAGAAAAAAGTAAATAAAATTCAGAATATGACATTTTTAATTGATTGCGTTAGAAATTAAGTATTCTTATTCTTTATCTTATTTATTATTTTATTTATCTTATTCTTTATTTAGAAAATTATTAAACGTGGGTTTATTTCTTAATAGACACATTTTTTATTTTATGAAAGGGTAAGAGCACCAATTCTTGGCACCCCCCCCCCCAATTGTTGGCACCTCTCTCTAATTTATTAGATAATACAACTGTTTAGCTTGTTTTGCTTTAATTACTTTAATTCAAATGCATATATTAGTTATCCACTGCAATCAAATATTGATCCAAAATTAAATAAATTCACTTCAGTTTTTGGCACACCAATAATTAGGCTAAGGTGCTAAGAATTGGTTTTTTTACCCTATTAATTATAATTTTATTGTTACTCTTTCTGTTTAATTTTAAAAAACTTTTCAAAAGTAATTTACATTTAAAAATTTGGCGCCGCGATCGCTGCGCCTCTTGTGGTCGTTTTTGAAACCATATTCAGTAAATAAAATCAATAAAATGTTGACATCAATGGTTTGACAGAAAAAATTAATTAAAAACAATCGTGCTGCAACTAATAAAGCAGAGAAATCAATATGGGTCTTTTAACAGTGTTAAAGAAGCTGAAACAGAAAGAAAAAGAAATGAGGATTCTCATGCTGTAAGTAAATTCTTACATCTTTCAGTTTTCCTACAACTTTCAGGTTAGATTCCTCAGCTGTCAAAACTTTTGTCAAATTTTTTAACGAAACGGTATTCATTTAAATAAGTTTGTTTAATTTCAAAACTAGGTTTATGTAAATTTTCAGTTTTTCGTATAAGTTCGATGTAATAACATTTTGTAATAAAGGGAACATAACCTAAAAGAAAACGTCATCAGATCCGTCAAATTTTACAGAATTTGTACCCTGTAAAAAAAATCTACCGCTTTTTTACCATTTGGTTTTTGCAGTTGAAGGGTGGCAGTATAAAACTAGATAACCAAAATTTTGGTCGAAAATGGTCTTTTTACATAAAAAGTTCTTAAAAAATAAAGTACACATTGTGTTAAAAGGATTTCTTCGAAATTTCATTTTTATCCCTTTAGTGACCACTTCGCCATAAGGTTACCGACAGTTTTAAAAAAATAATTTTCACAATTTTAATTTAAAAATTCTGAGAAAATTTGACCAGCATAAATGCATCTCAAAGAAGGGTTTCCAGCAGAAATTAATTTAAACAATTTTTTGTTTAGTTGCAAAAATTTAAAAGTATTAATATTAATTAAATTTGATATTACTTAAAAAAATTGATATCTTGAAATTATCAAATTTTATTGATAAAAAAATATTATTTTTTTTTTAGATTTTCAGCGTAACATTGTTTGTCTCTCTGGGATACCGTCACACTAAATCTTGATTTTCTCGAAACAGAATAATTTTTTCTTATCAAAAATTTTTTCCTCTCGTTCACCATCTTCATATCTCGAGAGTGAGTTTTTATTTTTATAAAATATCGAAAATTCGATTTTTAATCGCTATCCGAAGCCGATTTTGAATAGTGATGCCGTTTGTCGAGACTCAAGGAATGTAAAAAATTAATAATAATATAAAATATTAAATTATTTATTCATA
>JBAGKK010505621.1:0-14395 GCA_037177015.1 Euceroptres primus | reverse complement strand
TACTGCACTAGGTACTGGAAGTGATGACAACTGCTCTGAAAAGAGATGTGTAGAATGATTCACCTTCCAGCCCAGTCCCCCCTGAAGGGGGACGTTAGGGTGTGAGAATGAAGCTGTAGCACCACTCGGACAATTTTGTTCTAAGGTTATGTTCTAGATTTTCTAGTTATATCACTGAACTGATACTATATATGAATTCAGTAGCTTAAAATCTTTAATAAAACCATGTTTTACCATCATATGTGACATGCGCCGAAGAAAGGGGGCTTACTCTGAAAAATGAGATTTTTCAAGGTGAGCGGTCGAAGTCGACCCGATAGATGCGACTTTTAGGAGAGAGGGTACCTTACAACTCAAGCATTAGCAATAATAACACTCAAAAAATTGTTTCGATGATTTCATTAAGAAGAGCAACTCAAAAACTATCGAAAGGTGTAAAAACCTCGATTTCGATTTTTTAGAGTAAGCCCCCTTTCTTCGGCGCACGTCACATATACTCAAAAATACGATTTTTTGAGCTTATGTCGAAAACTAATCGTAAAAGGTGCTATTTTAACCTCAGGTTCGGATTTCGTCGTCTCAAAATACATAGGAATACACATGTCTCGTCAAAAGTAACAGAATTTTTTTTGTGTGGCTGTGTAATTGTATGAAGCGTCTCCTCCGACTAGATCATGTAGTACCGCCACTTTACACTTTGCTACCGCAATTTGCAAAGTATATAGCGATTCAAAATTCGCACTCTACTCCGGCACACACTCCCTGCGCGACTTGAACTAGATACTTATTTTCTTTAAAGTGTTTCAGTAATTCCACAGAAAATAAACCAAAAATATAATTTTTCGTGGGTAATTATTGTTCAGAGAAAAAGTATAACTATATTTGGTTCTTATTGTATTGTAATTGAAAGGAATTATACAAGAAGTTAGATAAAGAGATAGTGTATATATTTATTCAAGGTGGGATTGATCTATTCGGAGGAGACACTTTATACAATTATAATAGAACTTCACTTACAGGTAAGTTCGTTTAATTATTAAACGAACTTATATTATATTATTTGTATTTAACGCTTCCTCCTCTAGATCAAAATGTAGATGTTTAAAGTGAATTACATATGGCAACAATAAAGCCTTGAGAAGGCTCAAAGAGCCTTAAGGATTCTGCGAGATAGATATTTATAGACATTGTCAATTTAAATCAAAACTTTTATGTTTTTGTATTTTCAATGTGAGCATATAGTTGTTTTGACAATGTCTTTCCATTTGATGGATATTATTTGCAACTTTTACATTAATTGTGTGATTGGCACAGGATGAAAGAAAAACTCCTTGAAAAACTATTGACTAATAAAGTCTAAATATCGATATTGAATACATTGATGATATCCTGTTAGAAATATAACCTTCTAGAAATATCTTTTAAGGACAGGTACCAGAGTGCGGCGTCACAAATTCTTTAAAGCGAACTTAATCATAAAATAATGATTCGAATAGATTTTCTATACCAAACAGCTATAAAGAAAATAAAGACGAATGGCTGTTTGGTATGGAAAATTCATTCAAATTATTAGTTTAGGAGTAAGTTTGCTTTAAAGAATTTGTGACGTCGCACTCTGGTACCTGCCCTTAACTGAAAAAAATACTCATATAGGTGAGTTACAGAATTAAATAACTATGAATTACATTCTCTGATGCAACGTTGTACGGCGGTTTGAGAGCTTTCCCTTTTCTGATGGGAAGAATAGTTACGATGCAATTTTATCAAAGTAGAAGAGGGATTCTTCCCCTTTGAATGATATTTACTTTGCACCTAAGCAGCAAATATAATTGGTTCCAAACCAAAATAGCAATTAAGAATGGTACCTCTTAATAAAACTTAATATCTCCTTTAAAAAATTATGCAAATCAGATAAAAATTACACATCTAGTAATCACACAACTCGGGAAACTCTTGACCACGAAAACTACTTATATTTTAAAATTATTTTAAGAATAATTGGAAAAAGTTTGAATATCCGAAATTAGAGAAAGGTTGTACTTGAATTACAAAATTGTTTGAAAATAAAGCGTCTATAGAAATTATATTAATTAGCCAAGCACTGATTATGTCGTATGTAAATGCTTTCATTAACCATTTGTCAACTTTATGGAGTAGACAAGTGCGTCGCTGAAAGCAAGAATTTAGCTAGATAATTATTAAACATTATACCGTAGAATCACCTAACTTCGGACACCCATTTTCCTTTGTTTCCAGATAATTGAATGGCATAAAAGTAACATAAATTAAAAGCCAAAGCTTGACATGATGTGAAAAGTTAGTATTGTATTAAAAAATTAGTATAATTCCAATCATAAGTGTCCGAAGTTAGGGCCAATGTCCGAAGTAAGGTGATTCTATGATATTAAAAAACAATCCGCCAGATAAAAAAAAATTGTATCCACATTTGTAAAATATTATAAGAATATATCAAGCAAGAATCTTATATATTATTCATGTTGATTACATTGCATCCTGTAAGCTCAATTTTTATGTCAAATATGGGCAATTATACTTCCCGCCTCGTTCTCGGGATTACTATTGTAGTTTCACTACTCTCCGCTAGATTGCCATAAAGTTCAGAATCAAAAATTCTCCCCACCTGCTCTCCTTGCGTTCTACCACCATACCTTCATTTGTTTCCTTGTGCTGGCTGACGCAACACATAGAGTCATAATTTTTTATTTTATCTTTTGGACTTCAAATTATGGGGAAATATAAACGTAAACGGTCCAGGGTTACGGACATCATTGATCTGATACGTAAAGTGAGAAAACTGAAGAAAAAAGTCAAAATTGATCATTGTAGAGGTTCAAAGAAGTATGAAGAATCTTCCGATTCTTCTGCGTCTCAAGCTTCGTCGGGAAATTCTTCACGAAGCACTTTGTTTCGTGAGGGGTATCCCGAAGCTCATTAAAGGCTCGCAATCTTCTTCACGGTCACGAAGTTCGTCGAAGGTACGATCAAGGTCTCCGTTAGACAGACGCTCTGCAAATTCCAGATCTGGTAAGTTTAACTTGTGGTTCTCGAGACGGCGAGGCTCATTCATAAGATGAGATGAGTGCCGATCTATTCACTGGTTGCGCCTGTGCATAGGTACAGGACTAATCCAGTTGTCTCATTGCAGAATCCTCTTCTAAGGAGAGGACAGTCAACGATAACCCACAAAATATGAATTATCAAGTTAACGGCGTGTACAAGATGGTTGAAGGAAGCAACTCGTCATTAGAACTGGACCGTGAGAGTTTAGGTGTGCTGGGAAAGGATCCGGCCATTTATAATACGGGAGAGATTAAGTTACATCCCGATTTAGTCTCGAGATGGGATTTTTGGCTCAGGAACGGCCACCTCACAGAGGAAAAAGAGGAACTGCTAAAAAAATATCCTGGAAAAGGTAATATTTTCCTCGATGCCCCGGAAGTATTTCCGATTATGCTGTTGTCGATGGGTGAGTCGTCTGTTAGGAGGGACAAACAGTTCCAGGACACACAGCACCTGACAGATTCGGCCTTATCAGCTCTAGGGCAAGCAATGAACATGCTTCTTGAGAACTCTGAGAAAGAGTTAGATCCAATCAAACTACTCAAATTTTTATCGGATACCGGTAAATTCACTCAATTTCACTAGGCGGAAACGGGCACTCAAAGGGCATTTATTGCACCAGGTTTCAGTAAATCGGTTAAGTCTATTTAAGATAAATCAAATAGGGGTACCTTCCTCTTCGAGGATGACTTGACCGAAAAAATTAATGAGGTAAATTCATTGGAGAAGATCAGTAAAGCCCTTAAACCATTGCCTTCTGGGGGAAAAAACATATAATCAGAAGTCTGGGCATTTAAACTCGAGGAGCTCGTGCATGAGGAACCAAAAATCATCGTGGGCGAGCCACAACCAAATCTCCCAATCGAAAAAACTATTCCAGAGATCTTAGCACATATCATCTCAGCAGACATCCCGGAGACCGCAGTCGTCAAAACGAACAGATCCCGATCATCGACACGATACGGACGGAGAGAGAGGTATGTTTTGCAGGCCGTTTGAGAAATTTTCTGCTATTCTGGAAAAAAATTACCATCGACAAATATGTCCTTCAGTGTGTGAAGGGATACTAGATTCCGTTTAAGCGGAAACAATGTCAAGTATTCGTTCGCCCTGACCAGAATTGGTCTGATGATGAAGTTGGATCTCTAAGAACTAAAGTTAGTGACTTATTAAAAATGGGAGCGATCAGTCGCTGTGAGTCAGAAAACTAGTAGATTATGCCTTTCGGAGGATTTTGGAAAAATTTTCCTAATCCTAAGGTTGACCTATTTGCATCTAAATTCAATTCTAAATGCAACAAATTTTGTTCTTGGAATCGCAATTCTGACTCCGCCGCTATTAACGCCTTTACAATCTCTTGGAGAGACGAAAATTTCTACCCGAAAAAGGACCTTCCCTCCTTTTTCGATGGTTTTAAGAACCTTACGGAAAATAATAACAGACGATGCTTTCGGGATTGTGGTTGTTCCCTAATGGACATCACAACCATGGTTTCCGCTTTTTCAATCTATGTTGATAGGTGAACCACTTATATTTTGTCCAAGCTTAACACTTCTTGTATCTTCTTGTAAGGTCCCGTTATGATCCCCTGGTAGCTTCGCTTACTCTGGCTGCAGGGCGTTTATCAGGGAAAGCCATGGACAATTGTATTAGGTTCTCCAATAAAGGAGCCGAAATTCGAATAGATTCTATTATTAAGACTTCTAAAGGTTGGAACCTGCCAATCCTGTCTCATATTACCGTTCTTTGACGATAAACCCAAACTCTCTCTAGCTACAACTTTACAGCGCTATTTGCACGTTTCAAAAAATTTGAGCAACAATACCAAAAACTTGTTTATAACGATTAGAAAACCTCATAAAGCAGTAGGACCACAAACCCTTAGCCGTTGGATCAAGTCGGTCTTAACACAATGCTTAATAGACCAAGAATTTACTGATCACAGCGTAAGGCATGCTGCGACTTCAACAGCCTTTAGAAATGGTTTAGATCTAAGCAGTATAAGAAACACAGTTGGTTGGTCCCAACGCTCGACGGTTTTTGCGCAGTTTTACAACCGACCGATTGCTCCAGCAAACGAAGGTTTTTGTAACGTTGGCTTAAGATATAGTTAATAATTCATATATTCCAACCTTTTTTGCTATTTTTTATAATAAAAACAACTATCAAAAATTGTCAACTCTAAATATCTATAATAGTAATCCCGAGAACGAGGCGGGAAGTATAATTGTACGATCAAACAAACTTACCTGAGTGAAGTTCGATCGTAATTATACGACCGCCTACTTCGAAGGGATTACACCCATCAAAAAATTTTAATTCCCTCCCCCAAGTTCTTCCGTTCGTCGTCCAGAACTTTTAAACAATTTTCTAGAACGCTTTAAACTAAATGCAGCTATGGTGGTTGAACGTAAGGAAAGCAGGCGGGAAGAATTTCTGACTCTGAACTTTGTGGCAATCTAGCGGAGAGAAGCGAAACTACAATAGTAATCCCTTCAAACGAGGCGGTCGTATAGAATTAGTATCGAGTCCAAGTGACGCAGGGAGTATGCACCGGAGTAGAGCGCGAATTTTGAATTTCTATATTCTTTAAAAATTGTGGTAGAATAGTGTAAAGTGTAAAGTGGGGGTAATATCTATTCCTCTCATGCATTAACTGTAAATTATTATGATAATACAAATGTTTTATTTACAAAAATCGACTTTTCAAGTATTATAAAAGTGTTAGAAAATATCCAATGATTTTTTTTTCAAATCCTTGTATCTGGTTTAAGATATTAATATTAAAAGTCTACCAAATTTCATCGATTTATCTGAAACAGTTCTGTAGGTATCGTGTTCACAAAAAAGTGTGACATCTACGCACACACACACGAATAATCGCACGGTGGGGTAGAATCTTTAAAACGCTGTCAAAATCTCTAAACGAATTACAATGAAAGAAAGACAGCTATAAATGGTTTTTTAGGTTGCTGATTCTGAATTTCGTATTAAGAATGCAATATTCAAAATGTCGATTGCAAAATGGCGAAAAATTAATTCGAATTGCCTGGTTCTCAAATTTACGAGTTAAACTACAATGTTTTAGATAAAATTCTAGTTACTTGAAAAGTTTCTAGAACAAATCCTTCTCAACAATAATAGTGTTTGAACTTTGTCTTCAGGTTTTTGTCAAAATAAAAATACATTTAATTATCATGTTTTAACAAACCTTAAAATATCTTAATAAAGCTTTATTAAGCATGAAATCAAAGTTCAGATCCCTTCGTTTATTTTCCACCCATATTTGTTATATATAAAGTGAAAGTTTGTTGACAGTGAATAACTGAAATCATTATTTTGTCGCGAGTAAAAATTCTATGCCCTATTCAAAGAAACTAGTATTTTAGTGAAGAAACAAAATAATTTTATTGTTTCGACTATAATACAACTTCGCAGATTGAAGCGATGTGCCAAAAAATTGCGTAATTCCATCACGATGTTTCAGAACATTGGAAAATGTAAGTTTTTTGTCATTTCCGAAGCCTTTCTGTCATATCAGAAGCCTTTTTTCGCTTTCATTGAGATTTTATCTAACACCATTCCGATTTTATTGAAGTAGGTATCCTAAGGTTTCTGGGGCCGATGAATTCAAATCTGGTAACAGAATTTTAAAATTCAAAATGGCCATCCAATATGGCGGATCAAAAATTTGAAAATTTAAAAATCGTTGTACTTTTATAAAAATGAGTATCTTAGAATTTTTGGGATTGCTGAATTCTAATCTGATAAAGTAATTTCCCAATTCAAAATGGCAGATCCAATATGGCGGATAAAATTTTTAAAATTGTTATATTTTCACAAAAATCATTATCTTAAGGTTTATGGGGGCACTAAAGCCAAATCTGATAACAGAATTTCCAAATTCAAAATGATGGAGAAAAAATTTCAAAATTGTATTTTTATAAAAATGAGTATCTTAAGGTCTGATTTTTATATAGTTATTAGTTGTACAGCTAGGGAGCTTCTGTATCACAACTACGTAGTTCCAGTTGTCTCCGAAAGTCGGTAAGGCAGGGAACTAACATGGAATCTTGACTCGGTCAATAAGTATGGCCCCTGCAATGCTGACCGAAAACTCAAATTCTTGGGATTCCCAAGAATTTCCAACTGCGGCAAAACTAACGCCTTACTTGCTCTAATTCTACACCCAAATGGACTGAAATTTGTCAATGTCTACGTCTACTCAAAATCACTCAAGCAGCCAAAGTACACATTCTTGGACAAGGTGTTGAACAAAATAGATGGCGTTGACTATTTTACATTCAGTGAGCATGAGGAAGTCGTACCACCGAGTAAAGCTCAAGCAAATTCCCTCATTATATTTGATGATGTTGCATGTGAGAAACAAGACAGCATTAGAGCCTTCTTCTGCATGGGTAGTCACGCACATGCTGACTGTTTTTACTTGTATCAGACCTACGCTCGTATTTCCAAACATCTCCTGAGAGATAATGTTAATCAGCTAGTACTATTCACACAGGATGAAAGAAATCTAAGACATGTGTATGACGGTTATGTTAATACTGACATGATCTACTCTTAACTCCGAGACTTGTGCTCAGCATGTTGGAATACTGACAAATATGGATTTGTTGTAATAGACAAAGATAGTGATCTGAATAATGGCTGATATTGGAAAGGATTTGATTGCTTTGTTACTCTATAAATACAAGTTAGTTTGTAGGAATGCTGCTAGTATAGATTGAGGTATCAGTGCAGCAACATATCAAAGTTTTAAAAGGAGAACGAGGTGCTCCGTCAAATCGCAAAAGCCAGTGAGGCGATTCAACGTACACATCAAATGCTCAAAGTCGGTAAAGAAGCTGCTGAACAAATAAGGAATGAAACGTTTAAGCCAATCGTCATGCCATTGCAAAAACTAGTTGACATGCCGAATCAACTAATCAAGAGCGAATTTAAGAAAAATAAGCTATTAAAGAAAGATGACAAAGAGGAGGATGAGGAGGAGGAGAAGGAGAAGGAGAAATTGGACAGAATCCAGAAGGATCCCAGATAAGCATTGTCGAACGAAACAATTATAGGAAAAGTTTGATTGCTATAAATGCACACAAGAAGCGGTACATTCCCAGTGAATCCATTCACACTAGCATCTGTAACAAGTATAAAAACTTTATTGCTAAACTGTTTACTGTATCACGCAGACGATTGTCGAAAGTTGGAGGTTCACTGCCGCAGAATGTGGTAGTAAATAGAAGTACAAAGACTGACTATATCTACTGGGATGATCCTAATGAACTATTTCATCGTCTTTGTCTATTCCTAGCGCCTCAGACAGTAGGTAACCCAAATCACAACAATGAAATTATATCCATAATTGAGTAAATGCGGGAAGCTAAAATCATATAATAGGAGCGCCCTCATAACAATAGCGTCAGTATTACGATGAGTATCGACGTGTTTGGACGTCACCTGGATCGAACTGCTGCTACAACAAGCCGTGGGTCGCCTGTTGTTGGATTTACGATCACCTCCGACGGCCACTATGACGTAGATGACAAGAAACTTTGCAACGTTATCAACTTACATTATCTATGCGAATAGAGATTGACAATAATAATTTGATGATACGTATTCTCGAAGGGTCAATAAACGAGAAGCTCAAAAATCTATAGATCGATACATAATAGGACTTGTCTGAGCACAACGATGAACCCATTGCTCAGTTGGACGCTCGACTAAACGCACTTGAAAATAAACAATAAAAAATTAGCAATGGTCACAGAACTGCATAAACCTACTAGAAAAAATTATCCACGTCGTCACGTGCAAAGGCGTGGTATAAATGAGACTTGGCAGGCGGACTTGGTTGAAATGCTACCCTATGCTCAAGAGAATAAAAGCTTCAAGTACTTGTTCACAGTTATAGACATCTTTTCCAAACATGCCTGGGCTGTTCCTGTTAAAAGTAAGAGTGCTTCTAAAGTTACAGCTGCAATGGAATCTACATTTATGCTAGGTAAAGTGCCTAAGAACTTACGGACGATGGCAAAGAGTTTTACAACTCACGCTTTAAGAATCTTATACAACGTTATGGTATAAATCTGTACTCAACGCACAGCAATCTAAAGGCATCAATCAGTGAATGGTTCAATCGCACGCTCAAGAACAAGATATGGCCACAATTCAGCTTGAGAGGCAACTACAAATGGACAGACATCTTACATGCTCTCGTCGTCAAATACAACGACACCAAACATCAAACGACAGGTATAAAGCCGAAAGACATCACCGCTGAAGATGAAGAGGAGCTCATGCAGCACTTCTGTAAACAACGCAAAATACTCAATAGAAGTCCAAAGTTCAAAATTGGTGACAAAGTTCGAGTAAGCAAGTACAAGCACGTTTTTGAAAAAGGATATACACTCAATTGGACGACAGAGGTATTCACTCTAGATCGAATTATGTCGACGAGTTCAGTAACTTACCAGCTCAAGGACTATCAAGACCAACTTATCGTTGATGGATTCTATGAACATGAACTTCTCAAAATCAAATATCCAGACATTTACTTAGTGGAGAAAATGCTCAAGAAATTTGGTGGCAAACTGCTTGTCAAGTGGTTAAGCTTCGATAGTTTACACAACAGTTGAATAGACGAATCAGATTTATAATTGATGTTAAACCAACGTTGAATCGATGTTAAACTAATGTTGAATCGACGTTAAGCCAACGTTGAATGGACGTTAAGTCAACGTTGAATCGATTTTAAACCAGCGTTGAATCGATTTTAAACCAACGATGGCTGAGTGATGAGTATAGTGTTAAATTTATATTAAATCTACGCTTGTACTAACTATTTGAAAGGTTTTGATAAATAAAAAGCAATTAATATAAAAAATATATTGTTTTATTCAATTAACCCAGATAAATATTATTTAAAATAAGAGAGAACCTTACAATTACTATTTACAAATAATATTTTACAAGAAGGTCTAAGAGTTCTAGGTCATTATCGGTTAAAACATCGTCGCCGTCGTCAACATTCATGATTCTGAAGTGACCTCACGCGAGCGTGTCGGTGCTGTCTTTTAACAGGTATCTCTTGTCATATGGACTCAATGCAATTTTTTCCTGTTTAATAGTTTCAACATTATATAGCCTTGACCTAATTACATATTGTGTTCTGATTTGGATACTTGAATTTCGTAAGCATTCAGTGTGGTCATCGAAAGTAATACTTTTCTTCACGACACTTGCTTTTACACCTTTTGCTTGTTTCACAAAGTCTTCGCCGTTGACGCGGATGCTGTACATCTTACTCCACAAGCCAACAAATTCCGTGATAATTTTACCAGAACATTCATCTTTCATAAGGCCGAGAACTTTTTTGTTGGCTTGCGGCATTCCGAAAACATTGTCTCCATGGTAGCCGGATGTGTCAAATTTGTGAATGTCAGTTTTCATGTCGGCATAAATGTTGTTACATCTTCGTATATGTCAAACTGTCCGTGTCAGTGTACAAGAGTTTTGCGCATGTAGTCATAATGGAAATCGTGAATTCAAATTTTTGACACATCCAACACTATGAGACCTACATAAATAGGTTTATTGAACAGACTTTCAAGTTTCCTTAACTCTATAGCGAGGAAATTTCCACTAAAGATTGTTCTGCTGTGGAAATTTGGTTTGGCTATGTAACTCTTAAGCCATGTAGATTGATTGAATTGAAGTATTCTATAAATTTTGATGAGCTTTAAGTCCATTAGCTAGAGCATGCTTGAGAGCTCGGTAATGGAGGACGTACTTTTTCTGCGGCAGGAGAGTAGTTAAAAGCTTCTTCTGGCTGGACCCCAGTGGTTTTGAGTGTTCTGGATAAAATAACAGATCATTTTATTCGTCGTGGAGCTTGGGTGGATAGTACAAATCTACTTCTAGTAAGTAGCCAATAAGTGAGTCACTTGGAATGTTAAAATCAAAATTGTACAAATTTGTCACCTACTCGAAACCACCGTAAGGGAGAGGTTGGCCCATTGCCCAACCGTTAAGGTTGTTTACATCAAAATATACAATGGAAATGATCTTATTACTTTCGTTGAAAAGTACAATATACTTATTGTTAGCAATAGTATATTGGTTGGAGCATTGGCTCACTCCACCCCTTTTGCCTTGCTCAATTAATAGCAGCATGTCAATATCAGTGAGGAGTTCCAATCTTACTTTTGTATATTTAAGCATGGCATCCCATGTCAAGCTAGGAGTGGTGTAGTAGTTTGCTGGATCGAGATCATAAGTCTGTAGACATTGTTACCGGAAATTTTCGAAGACATCAGCCAGCAATAGAACGTCAGCCATCATGTACAGCTTTACGCATTCAGCGAAAGTCTTAAGATTAAACGCAGACCATACATGCTGTGCGTGTGCATAATCCTCATCAGATATTGACGAGTCATTCAAAGTGCTGTAGAATTTTTCTTTTGGTAGCAGCTGACGTTCTTTTAGTTTCTCTCTTGAGTTAAGGTATTCGTAGGGAAAAAGACCTTTCCTCGTGAGGAGCTCAATTTTTTCTCTTTCGATGCCAAATAACACAGAATTTTCAATTTTGTAGTCAGTGAGGTACTATGTTAACTTTTTTAAGGAAGAGACCATGAATTGAAATGAATCTATGAATCTGAATTTGATTTGAGTTTTCTCAACATACTTTTTGAAAAAATATGCTTTTCTTTATTTAATGCCAAAACTTTAACTTTACGATCAAATTGTGTAGCAACGTCCCGAATGATAAAGTGAGCATCGTACCCACTCAAGTTGTGAAGTACAACAGGTACCACATCTGACTTTTAGCGGTAATCTTTTATATAACTCCTTCCTCACGGTCTTCGAATATAGGAGGCATTGGTTTCTCCACCGGTTTACTTTTTCCAACGTTTTGTAACCAGTGGACAGCATCAAATTTTACGCGTCCTCAGTGTTATGAACAAGTTTTGCACACTCGTCGAACAGCATGTTTAAACTAGGTATAAACGTTTCCACTATAAAAGTCACTACAAAGGTCACTATAAGTCGATAGAAAATTACTATCAAAGTCACCATAAAAGTCAGTAGGTCAACAAGACCTTATGTCTATCCATCACTTCACTACTTTTCCACCTCACTATTTTTTTGCTTCACCACTTTCCTTTTCTTTTGATCACTATTCACTTTCGTTATTAGTCTCTTCACTATTGTCAATAAACTAACTGCACTCCGCTGTAGCCCCGGCTTTTATTAGTTGCTATGCCCCCATTCTACCTACCTTAGTGAAAGAGTTTTGACTACGTCGAACTTTCTGCAAACTTCGATCTTTCCAGCAGAATCTCTGGAGATAACACATCCAGTATCGATGCTTTTAGAAACTTTAATAAGGAAAATCTCAAAGCAATAGTCTAGCATGCGCCAAACCTTCTAGAAACTGCAATGGATCTTTCCAGCAGAATCGTTAGAAATCACATATTCAATATCGTTGCTTCTAAAAAGTTTGACTAAGGAAATTTCGATGGATGTTTCTTGTAGAATCGTTCGAGACCATTCATCCAATCTCGATATTTCTGGAAATTTCAATAAAGGACATTTCCAAAGCAATAGCCTCACATGTATCGAGCCATCTAGAAACTTCGAACAGTCATTCTAGAATGTAAGTAAAGTGGGGGTAATCGTCTATAAAAACAGCGTTAGGTTTCAGTGGCTTCAGTCTACCTTCGAAAGCTGTGCAAAGTACATCATCTCATGAAAGTGAGACTCCTAGTAAAAGTGAAACTCCTGGTGAAAAAAAGAAGAAAAAAATGCCTTTGGAGAAGACAGATCTCAAAGCCATTAACGCAGTTGGCCGCATGAATGGAATTATGCCTACGAAACCGTTGTCCGACCTTACCCTGAAGAAAAAGTATGCCGTTTCTAAAACTCGCAAAGTTGAAACCAAGTACGGAATCAGGATTATAATTAAATTGGAGCACCGGTTTGCACCGGTTTCTTTTTACCTGGCAGAATTATGAAAATTTTCGAAGAGGCTAACAGTGAGGAAACATTTGAAAAGCTGGAACAAGCGGCTACGATCAAAAAGCTATATTTTTGTTACTTTCGAGGACCTTACAATCTTTTGGAACTCAAATATGTGCAATAACTGTAATCTATTTTGCAAATTTTTCTGTACTACTAGAAGTTTGTGAATAATAAATTAAACAATTAATCAAAGGAAAACAAGATGTGTACTTATTTCACTACATATTCTTAAATTAATTTTTAACACTATAATAGATTTAATTTTATTGATAAGTGATAGTTCGATTCAAATTTCGCGGCTTTTTCGCATTGTTAAGAAAGTATCTGATGCAAACTCCATCATCATCATCCATTTGCAAAAGAATTTCGATCCTTACAGCGATGGACTTTTGAAAATATCGATGGGTTGAAATTCAAATTTCGAGCGCTTTTCGCATTGCTAAAAATGCATCTGAAGTAAAGTTCAACTTCCCTGAGTGATGGAATTTCGTTTCTGTAAAGCACTTTTAAAACATCAATGGGTTGAAATTCAAATTTTTCGCACTCGCAATATTGCTTGCATTATATTTAAGCTTTATTAAATTAATAAGAAAACAAATTTTGATAATAAATTGTAAGTAAACGTATTATTACAGTATAAGTTATTTATTAATTCTTTTCCTAACACCCTCGGTCAGTTTTGCTGGAAACATCCTTATTGCCCGAGTCAAGATTACATGTCAGCTTCCTACCTTAAAGATCGAGTTACCAACTGCCGGTAAATTACCGACAACTGTTTTACCGACACAAACTTACTTTAGGATTAGATACTCTTTCTTCGTTTCAAGTCATCACAGGTATATACAATCTCCAAAATAACAAAAAAAAATAACACACATACACACACATAACGTTGTGAACAAGTCCCAAGAGACCGCCAGAACGGTGAAGCCAAAAGCAGTGAGATGGTACGGTAAAGGTTGCGTTCACGAGTCTGGCCGGTTACTCCGCAGCCGAAGCGGTGTCCTATTCCAATGCTTCTAGAAGACTCGCCCAACTAAATCTTAAAAGAAATAGCGCCTCTCATGTCCCAAGCCTTCTATAAGGATCGATTGCGAGAATAATTGTTAGATCCACATCGGTCGAAACTTTCAGAAAATCAAATTTCTATAAGGTTCAAGAAATCAGAGAAGGGTATCCTCGGTAGCCCCCATACGCCACACAGTGGCCGATTTTGAATTCAAGTGTTGATAACTTAACTGTAGTGTCAATTTTGATCCGATCTGGACCGCTCTTT
>JBAGKK010505610.1:0-14397 GCA_037177015.1 Euceroptres primus | reverse complement strand
AAACGTCTCGTGCGCTAAATAATCACCTCTCACACACGTATCGAAATGTACTATTTTGTAACACATGCACAAAAAGTGCGCGTTTTTGTCAATGGAAAGTGTACGAGAAGTGGTGCTTTTTAGTTAGGTATACGAAAAACAAATTCCGCGACTGTGCTAAACAAACGAATTTTCTCTACCTAATGCAATCTTTCAGTGTTTAGTTGTAATAAGACATTAACTTTACATGATTCGTATGAAGTAAATTATTATTATTTATAATAATATTATTAAGATTTTTAAAAGTTTTATATATAATCTTTTTTTATAGATTTACTCAACATGGAAATTTATATAAAAATTTAAATATATTTATATTTATTGATGTTCGTGAATATGATTCCACAAGAAGATCGAGATAAAGAGTACTTCCAGGCTTCAAAATACAACAAAAAGCATCATCGTCAATTTGTTTATAACAATTAAGAAAGAAAAGGAACTTCATTCACAATATCAAAATCTGTTCACGGAATGTAAATTCACTACCTCTATACTTTTTTGAGAAAATATCAATGAATGAGGCAAAGCAGTTAGCACAAATATAAAAAATTATGGTTTTTTGGCACTTGGCAACTTAAATAATGAAATGAAAAAATGTTATTTTCGAAAATCGGCTCAGCAGACCTCTTCAGATTTAATAAGCTTTAATTTTTAAAAAAAGTATAGCGAAATCGACTCAGAAATGTAGGTTTTGGAACTTTTTAAACCCCAAAATCTTGTTCGGCCACAGTATGGCACGTGTTGAAATCAAGGCAGATGGAAAATCTTCCTTTCCAAGCAAAAATCCAGAACGAAAAATACTTGCTTCTGGTCAACATAAATGAGAAAATGCGATAGCTTTATGGGCTAAATTATCTCGCACAAACGGTAATTCGGAATCAATCTCAATAGAGGGAACACAACTAATAAACATACTGAGTACTTCGATGGTCATTTCGCAAAAGAGAATGAACGTGGAGGTAGTTGGAGATCAAGGAGCTATGACAGGGACTTTAGGTGGTAGATGGCGCTAATGTCGCTGAATTTTAATCTAAAATTACAATGCTTTGCCAATTTCAACTCAGATCGTCGCGCCGACTCTCTGTCAATACTTTAAATCATTTATTGATCATCAGGCTCATCCGTCAATTAATTATATTCTTTCACTGAGATCAGAAATATTTAATATGTAATGTGGCCTTTATAAGCAATAGTAGGAAGTTGGTGGTGGCAACAAAATGTTCTTGCGTAGGGTCTTTCTGAGCTATATCAGGTTCACGTAATCTTAGCGAAGGTGATCCTGACAAGGGAGCAGAAGACACCTGGCGTTGTCTTCTGATTGGCTGCGACACAAGATGAAAGGTGATGGTGCATAGATTAAAATCCACCTGAGATGACATCAGGCGGAAATCGTCAAGTTGGTCGAGTCTATCCAGCGTCTCTTTGATTCTCAACGTCCCTTGACGTCCCTCGATGGTGTTGTACAGTAGGCAAGAATCCACGAAAAGTGGCCAAAAATCGAATATTCAACCGATTCACTTGAAAATTGGTATACAAGAGTTTCCGACCTTGCTGATGCCGAATCCAATGCCAAATTTTAAAATTCAAAATGTCGGATCCAAAATTGCGACTAAAAAACAATCAAAAATGTCTCATTCCTCACGAAAATCGGTATATAGGGGTTTTTCGGGCCACTGATTCCGAATTTGAGAACAAAAATTCAAAATTCAAAATGGCGCGTGAAAAATAGCTGCCATGTTTTTCGAAATGAACAAATTCCGATCAATAATGCTTCTGAAATAATTTCCTCGGTAGTTTTTATAATCTGAATTCCAAAAATGTTTTGAGAATAATGAAATTCAAAATGGCGGTTCTTAAGTTGTAATTGGACAGTATGAAAATGTGAATCATGAAAAAATGTTTTTTTTCACTTATTATATTGAGGTTTCTTTCCTTGATATGTGATTATTAATCTATCTAGATGGTAAAAGTATGGAAATATTTGAAATTGAAATCAAAAATGAACAATTCGTTAATAATTGCATGAATGTGCCTGTTATTAGCCTAATGTAATATAATTGCAGTCACCAGTGTCTACCAAGGGAAGGTTACAGGTCTTTAAAGACCCCACTCTGCTTTTTATATTTTCTATCAAATTTTTATATAATTTTTTTCATTTACTTTTATTTTAATTTTTTAAATTTTTTTTCAATTTTTGTAGATTGAACAAATATTTTCCCGAATGAAAAATGACTGTTTATACTTCGCTCGAAAGTTACAATTTATCTAAGTTAGCGAAAGCTTCTCGAAGACCAGTGCACTCGTCAGCATCATTTTCATCATAATCGACTTCTTCATTATCGTGAGAGTCCTCTTCGCAGATATTTGGGAGTGCAAGTAACGCAATAATTGCTGGTGGAAGAGGCAATTTTCACGTCTTCTGCAATCGGGTGCTGAGACTCAAAGTTGACATGAATACTGTGCCATTCTCTGAAACTTTTGTAATTCTTGTTTCGAGCTTCAGATGCTTCTTCTGCAAGCATTTTAACAGGAAGAACACTTGTTCTGATGATTGAAGCACCGTGGATCACTGGAAAAATCTAGCAGTAGTCTTGAAAACGAACTTCCAAATATATATATTTATACGTATTATATGTACGTATAGAAAAATGTATAGTATATGCAATAAAGATTCAGCCGTTATTAATAAATGAAGATATTCCTAAAACAATAGTGTAAAGTTGAACTGTTCAATACAATTCGCAATGAATGGTCCCTTGAGTCTCAAAGTACAGTCGCAGTCCTGCTGAAACCTGTGTGAACTTGTGGACGGCTTCATGCGTGCGCGCAGTTATTCGTTGTTTCTTCAGCAGGATATGAATTTAGGCAAAGGTGGGCAGCCCTGCGTCAAAGTAGACAACCTAAGGAACCCATGGGTACCTTACTTTTCTGGATATGAAGAGGAATGTGAGGGAATGAAGTTTCGACAGCAGACGTTGCGGGGAAAAATCAAATGTTTTGTGAATAAAACATGTGAATTTTAAAATTTCAGATGAGTTTTGTAGCTTCCTTGCCATTTTATGGATTTATTGATCCTAACTGAATTCAAAACCATCCCAAACCGATTCCTTTTCGATAAATATCATAAAATTATAGCCCTTCTTTTTAGTCACCAAGTATAGAAAATCGAGTTCCATTTTTCGACATTGACTATTTATCAACGGAACACAGGGCATCTGATTGATAAGAAACTCCAAATACAGATACCTCAAGGTGTCTGAAAGTCGAAAATATATTCCATTGATTCAAGTTCAAACCTTGACTTTTGGCCAAAAAAGTGCGATCCTGGCCCACTGTGCATTGATGGTGTCGACCTCTAAGAGAATACATAGCAAAATGAAACAAACGAGCGTATAAGCCAAAAATAAATTAAATTAAAAACAAAATTGGAACGAGTCGTGGAGTGTTGTGCGATCGTTGAAGTCTCTAAAGAAAATCATTATATAAAGAAAAGACAAAATAAAAGTCTGCTTCAGCAGAGAATCGCCAAATTGTATGTTCCAAAATTTGCAAAATCACAATGGGCTTATTAGTTTTGCCGTAACTCGCATTTTTAAACGAAAATTGGTCATACAATAGAAAAATCGAATTTTTCTCGTGAAAAATCATCTTTCGATTCAATGCTCTTAACCCGTCATCAACTTTTCTTCTACGACTATTGGTATGCCTAGGGCCTGTAATAGGTTAAAAAACAATGTGTACAACTTTATAAGCTGATTCTAAATTTTAAGTTTAGAGTGAAATTTTGTTACTACTACCTTTTTAATAATGAATCACAATGATTTGATGTTTACATTATTTAATAATTTGTTAATAGCAACAAAATACAATTTTGAATAGAATATTTATGTTTTCTAAGACGTTCTTCATTAATTCTGATATACAGTGACTTCATGAGATTTATTTAGAGATAAAAAGTCTTATCGATGAAATGGCTAATTTTGAAGCTGAAATTTTGTATATATTGTTAAACATGAAAAATCGCTTCTTATACGTTTGTGAATAATTTAATGAAGAGTGTTTCTTTAAAAAACAAACTTTGAAATCGTTTGGAAAATGAAGAGTGTAGCTAAATTGGTCTGCGAAAATCCATTTCTGGACCACTATGCTGCGCCTTTTGTAGCAAACTTCACACTCGCTAGAAAAGACCAGTTGTGATCCCTAGTCACACAATTTGCTATTAATTTTTGCACAATCTTAATGGATTTATTTCAAATTGTACATATATTTTAAGTGATTACAAACGAATTTTATCAGGGCTAAGGCGTTTTCAATTTCTAAATTTTTCCTTTGGCGTATTTGTATGTGCGTGGGTATTGCTTTTTCGGTCAGAAGTTTGATTGAAGTTGAGAAGTACTAAGCTTATTCAAAATCTTTTTATTTCTGTTGAACTCAGAGCCATTTTCTGAACTCTTCTTCCAAATTTATTGGTGTTTGAATACGGATGCTTTCTTTGTGTGGATCTGAACGAGCAAACTGCAAGAACATTAACATATAAGCAACATGGAATTTTCTAAAGCTATATTTTATATTTGAATTTTGCACCAAGATTGGAAAGGCTTTTTATGAATTTTGCAAAAAAAAAAATCATTTTGTATCAAAAAATTAATCTGACCTTTATCCTTTTATTTTAAAAACATTTTTGAGTTTTTGTACAAATACGACCCCTTTATTTTACTCAAAATAATTAAAAAAGAAAGCTCGATTCTTCCCCTACAAAATCATCAACGCTCCGATTATTTGAAGCGCTGCGCTGGACGTACTGAAGTCAATTTTCCGGTATCACTTTTATTGAAGCTCATCAACATGGGATTTTTCGGCCCCCACCACTTTCCCATCTGAGAGCAATACATGCAAACGTAGCGTGTCGGTGAGTCGGCTCTGTTACGCGTTGCGTAGACCAGTCTCGTGTACAGCCGAAAATGCACGAGCACGAACCCGAGCTCGCCCGACTTCTCGTTTTTCAATTCGGTTTCGGTGGCGGGTGGCTATTTGGAGGCTTGAGTTGATTTTTGTTTACAAAAATTGACAAGTAAAAGAAAGATTTCAAATACATGTAATGAAGTCTTAAAATATTTAATGATTATGTTTTACAGGAATTCTTATGGACTGTTTTAGACGATCCGATTCTACAGGGAATACATTATAAGACACTGGAGGTTTATAAAGTTCAAATATATTGAATATTGTATATGGGATTTTGAGATTAGGTTAATAATATCTATCACTTTCAAGCAATTTCATTTTTCACTATTTATGTTTTATTTTTCAATTCATTTTGAATATTGTAAAGTTAAAATGATATTAAACGATAATTATTTTTAATTTATTAAATTATTCAACATTTTTACTGTATACTTTCGTCTAATAACTACCTTTATTTTCATGCTATTTCAGACTATAATCACAATTTTGGGGATTTTAAGATAAAAAGCCGAAAAGTTATTAACTTGACCTGATATGCTTTCTTAATATATATGAAGACTTTACAAAACCTTTAATGTCTTAAAATAATAATCTCAGCATTACAAAATTTAGTTTTTACAATTTTATTTTAATTGTAACATAATTGTAATGGGAAATTAATTGTGAATAATTTTAAAATCAATTTAAAAAAATTTATTTTATAAAGAAATATCTTTTAAAAGGGCATTTTAAAAGGAAAAAACAATTTTAAAGGTAATTTTTTTTAGTATTTTGATAACTAATGAACATATTTGTAGAATATTTTTCCTTGATTCTGCCCTAGGGTCAAACATGGTACAAAAAACCGTCGTGAAATTTTAAATAAAAAACTGTACTTTATACACATTGATTTTAAAAATTAAAAATATTGATACTTTCATAAATATTCCTTAATTTTATTGGAATATGATACACATTGATTTTTATTTTTAAAAAATCTTGTAAATAGTTGGTCATTTTTCAAATTTTACGACATTTTTGTACCATGTTTGATCCTAAGGAATAGATTTTAGGAATGAAATGATAAAAATATTTCCATTAGTTAGTTAAATACTATGAAGACTTGCCTTTCCAATGATACCAAAAGCTTTTAAAAATGTTAACAAACGGTTGTACAGTTTGGCTGTTACCTTTTGGACCAGTTGGAGAAATAGATATTTCTCTTATCGTTTTTCAGGATATGATTTTTCCCTAAACATAAAGCAGATAAAAATGCACTTAAAAAATGAAAATAAGAATGGTCAGAAATTTATGCAGTTGTTTGTTAGAAAATCACACACATTTTTTAATAAAGCTCCTTTCCACACCACCGCAGCAGTAGAGTTTAAGGCGCATTTTTTTACATGGTATCCCCTGTTGGTCTAGTCCACGCCCTACGAAAACAAGAAGAGTTTTTGCTTTAAGGGAAAGTTTAACTAATCCTATTCCTACCTTACCGACATTTTTTGTAATCACCCAACTTTCACGGAAATATTTCACTAATAAGTTACGTTTGTATGGCACTAGCTTTTTTGATTTCAAAAAAAATTTCCGATAGAAATTTGTTTTATAATTTCAAAAAGTCAGTTCCTTTACAGGCGTACAGGGTCTTTTGTTTGAGTTCCAAAAATGTCAAAAACCGTAAAAAATTTAGTCCCTACTTCAGGTTTGCCCCTATCGATTACCACTATACCTTCAAACGAGATTTTTTTCTTTAAAATCAAGAAATAAATAAATCAATAAAAATGAAGAAATGAAGACGTTTCGAAAATTAATTCTGGATGTTTTGGGATGCTTGATTATAGTGAGTCCCCTTGCCTCTCACGTGTTCAAGTGCTTGATTATCGTGAGTCCCCTTGCCTCTCACGTATGTTCAAAGCGTGACATTACTTAATTTCAATCGCCCTTCTTAATTCCTCACAAAATAATAATTAAAATTAATTTTCCATACTACAGGCAAGCGAAGAAAGAATAAAGAACGTACCTCTGGTAATATAGAAATTAATTCTCATTATTTTGTGAGTAAGAAGGAGGTTTGAAATTGACTAATGCCATGTCTCAGACATTAGAATTAATTCCCTTCTTCATAAGCAAAGAGCGTGAAACCAGTTTCCCTTTCATTTTGTACCGAATTATAAAAATCTGCGGTCATCAATTGCAAGTGCTTTGAAGTAATGCTCATTGATCTGGCTTTTTCATTTCTCGCCTTCAATGCTAATTGAATAACGCAAATCAAATTTACCGTCCTGTTCCCTAATCGATTTATTTTTGGGGTTTTCACGTCCATAAGCACGGAGAAACCTCGCTCCGCCTCAGCATTTGAATGAGGAAGACTTCGAACAATATTCAATACTGAGGTCAAATTTGGAAAGATCTTTTCTCCTGTAGTCGTTGAAAATAGGCCAATGGTAGAGCACATTTGGTCAAAAGATAACTTCGACCATTTCTCTTTTAATTCCTGACTAATTTTGAGTATAGAATCCCACTCTTTTTGCATTCCTATTTCGTCAAACGACCCCAAATCTTGACAAAGTTTCCAGACCCTAGCAAAAATTTCGCTTCGATTAGCATAGAAAGCTACTTGAGGCCGAAAAACAGCAACGCAAGACAAAAAGATATCACCAAAAGGAAGCCGATTACGAAATTTCTTGCTTGCAGTGACATAAAATTCCAAACAATTACGAAGAAATTTATCGACTTCTTCTCTTTGCAACTTCTTGTCTGTAAGTTGCTGTTGTAAATACTTGCGCGTTTCCTTACCAAAGACAATGTCTTCAAGTGCCTTTTTATTTCTAGGATCTGCAAGGTTTACATTGTTAATGATTTGAAAGAATAAATCGGGTCAAAGGAGACCCTTTTACAAATAGGTGTTAAGAATGGATACAAAAAATTGAACTAAGTATGGATGCAGCAATTGGACCAATGTTTCGCGACTTTGAAATTTCGCATTGTATGCGTTGAACTTATTCAAAGTAAATTTCAAGAATAGAAAATATGCTAATGTCAAAGGATTCTGCATCTTTTTTAACAAATGTTTGACCTTCTCTACCTTGTCAGTGACGAGAACCATAAGAAACTGAAGAATAACTTCCCAATTATTTATTTTAACTATAATACATCGATAGCGGACAAGCTAGCGAGTTTTAGAATGACTAGGAATTTTTCGAGACTAATAACCTAATTCCAAAACAATCGATCGAAAAATAGCAGTTCGCTTGGAACTAGCATTCAGGAAACTTGGCAAGCCTTTAATTACATCATATTCATATGGTATTGTGACACAAGCATATTTTGCTACAATTGCCGACGAATGCGAGACACATTGAAAGGTAATTAAACGAGGACTTTTCTCCTTTAATTTTGTTTTGAAAGAGAACTTATTGCCAACCATTACTTGTGCATTATCACACGCTAAAGCACAGATATTATTTAGATGGATCTTCTTTTCGGACAATGCTTTTCGAATACAGCAAAAATTTTAGGTGAAGGACAATCCGAAGCATCTAAATTTATGAGCTGAAGCAATTCCGCCCTGACCGAAAGTGTCGTCGGTTCTACATATCGAACCATTAACGACAACCACTTTTCAAGAGTCCTGTCGCTCGTTTCGACTTCGTACACTGAAAATGATTGCTTGCGCAATATATTTGTCATGCGAACATTTTTAGCAGCACAAACGACGTTATTCGCAACTAAGAGCATTTTAGTGTGGCCCAATCTAACATCTTTTAAAACTGAAGGTTCCATATCCTGAAAAAGTCCTATCAATTCCGAAGAAATCGTCAATGGAAGATTAGGTTCCACGAAAAACGCAGTGATCCTAATCTCTGCTTCTTGAACGTTTTGTTTCAAAGTAAAAAATTTCGGACCCGTAGATTCTGAAAAATCTGTATTAAAAGAACTTGCTGCAAGAGAATCAACACTAACAGAATTGGCAGTTACATTAGAGGAATTTTTACTCACTAGTCCAAAACTTTGTAATTTTTCTGAAAACTTTGACTTCTTTTGATGAGATAAAGACGCTTCATGCTTTTGAATTTCGGATTTGCCACACAGCAACGTTTTATTGAAAATTTTACACAGAAACTTGGTTTCATCGGCTAATTTAACCACCCACTCTCTCCACGACGGAAATTCATCAAACCATGTCACCTGAAAGCTTTTTGCACTTTTCAGAATTTTTTTAGATGGTTGACCATCGTTTGAACCTGAAGGACTGTCTTTTGAAACAGATGAATTTTGATGAACTGGATTACTCATATTAAATAAAAAATGAAACGACGAAGGAGAACAGAATGACCTGAAACGAATCACTAAAATTTGACCTAGAAGTCAGTGCTATGGCCCTAAAAAAATCGATGGAAGATCGAGAAAATGAAGCAAATCTAAATAATTCCCGTTTGCTCAAATCAAGTTTTACAACTTACCACACCATTCAACAATTTAGTAACTCTATCTAACACTTTAGTAACACTATCTAGCACTCTTACTTCAGTCGTTTTCGATAAGAAATTTGGGGAAAGTATGAAGAATTCAGAGACTCTAATCTTCCCAAATAACGCTTAACGAGAGATTGAACTCATCAACTAGTCTAAAAGGTTAAGGCCAAATCTGTACAACCGTTTGTTAATATTTTCAAAAGTTTTTAGTATCATAAGAAAGGCAAGTCTTCATAGTATTTAACTAACTAATGGAAATATTTTTATCATTTCATTCCTGAAATCTCTTCCCTAGGATCAAACATGGTACAAAAATGTCGTAGAATTTCAAAAATAACCAACTATTTAAAAGAATTTTTTCATAAAAATCAATGTGCATCATATTCAAATAAAATTTAGGAATATTTATAAACGTATTATTATTTTTCATTTTTAAATTAATGTGTACAGAGTAGTTTTTTATTTAAAATTTCACGACCGTTTGACCCTAGGGCAGAATCAAGGAAAAATATTCTACAACTATGTTCATTAGTTATTAAAATACTACAAAGACTTACCTTTAAAATTGTTTTGTCCTCTTAAAAGATATTTCTTTATACAACAAATTTTGTTAAACTTATTTTACAATTATGTTGCAATTAAAATAAAATTGTAAAAACTAAATTTTGTAATGTTGAGATAAATATTTTAAGACATTAAAGGTTTTGTAAAGTTTTCATATATATTAAGAAAGTATATGAGGTCAAGTTAATAACTTTTCGGCTTTTTCTCTTAAAATCCCCAAAATTGTGATTATAGCCTGAAATAGCATGAAAAGAAAGGTAGTTATTAGACGAAAGTATACAGTAAAAATGTTGATAATTTATCAAATTAAAAATAATTAACGTTTATTATCATTTCAACTTTACAATATTTAAAATGAATTGAAAAGTAAAATAATGAAAAATGAGATAGATATTATTAACCTAATCTCAAAATCCCATATACAACATTCAATATATTTAAACTTTATAAACCTCCAATGTCTTATAATGTATTCTCTGTAGAATCGGATTGTCTAAAATATTCCATAAGAATTCCTGAAAAACATAATCATTAAATATTTGAAGACTTAATTACATATATTTGAAGTATTTCTTTTAGTTGTTAATTTTTGTAAACAAAAATCAACTCAAACCTCCTAATAGTCACCCGCCACCGAAACCGAATCGAGTAACGAGAAGTCGGGTGAGCTCGGGTTCGTGCTCGTGCATTTTCGGCTTTGCACGAGACTGGTCTACGCAACGCGTAACAGAGCCGACTCACCCACACGCTACATTTGCGTGTATTGCTCCCAGATGGGAAAGTGGTGGGGGCCGAAAGACCCCACGTTCTCGAGACACTGCTCATCAGTACTACATAAATTACTATTAGCAGCAGACCGGAACGTATTTACTTTAAAGTTACATATATATTTATAGTATTTAAATATTTCTAAATTTACGGTACTAACTAATTTTACTAAAAGAGTTTCGATACAAAAAGCACCTTGAATTGTGAGAGGAGAGGGGACTCACATCAAATTAATTTTTTTTATACAAACTGGTTATTTTCATTGCAAAGTTCATAAAAAGCCTTTTCCAAAACCCTCATATAGAACTTAAATTGGACAATTAGTAGAAGTTATGAATTTTTGAAAATAAGTGGATATGGTTTAAAAAATTAAGAAAGATCCACTAACACTAAGATTTATGATTATAGACAACAAAATTTCAAGCTGGTGCACTAAATGAATTTTTCCCCGTATGCGGGAAGCTATCAAATTTCTTCCCTAGATTCTGCCAAAGGTTGAACTTGGCTCAATAAAGTTGATACGGTCAGAAATGCCCAATCAATATTATTTCTTTCTGGACCCTCTGAACTCATATATATTTCTCGAACACCTGTTTCGCAATAGACGAGAGTATTCATTGGTAAAACCCGACTTCCTTACTCTCCCTGTCATATCTCGTGACAGTGCTCCTCTCAGCGACAATCCCGGTCGCACGGGGGCGTTACCTGCCGCAGGCAGAACTTTGTTTCGCCATTTGTAAACTATTTTCCAGGAGGGTGCATATCCAACATCAGTAGCCAGAGCGCAGGCAGCACCCAGGAAGGTCGCTATCAATTGGGTTGGTACACCGCCGCGGCTACTACGCCTTTTCTCTGCCCCTCGGAATCCATCTTGAAGTCTCGAGGATAGAGACCACGTAAGCCACAAGTGTCTCCATCGCCTTCACCGCCGACATTGAGGTCTTCACCCACGCAGCCACCCGTATAATCCTCACCACCGTTGATCGTTCGGCCTGTCCCACAGAAGCCTGAGCAGTAGGGCAGAGCGAAAATTTTTAAATTTTTTTTCAATTTCGAAGGGGGTACAAAAGTTGTCGTTTGGTACCCGAATAGATTTGTGGTATCCCACAAAAAGTAATAGATAAAAAACTATATCTTATGATCGTGCATTTACGATGAAGGTCAAAATATCGATAAATAGGGAATTTTTAGTTATTTTGGCTCCAGAAGAATTTTTTTAATGATGAAAAGTGTTCCAAAAATTCTTATTTATTACTGTTATTGTCCCATGAAAGCTATGAAGCGTTACAAAAATTCTTATATGTCGTAAATTGTCATTAAAGTTGAACAAAATCAGAAAAATCGTTTTTTTACTTGATTAAATGATACATTTCTAACGGTATTTTTATGAATCAAAAGAGTTCTAAAATTTAGTACTTACAACTATAATAATTTTTTAATAACTATGCAGCAATAAAAAGAATCCTTATACTTCGTAAATCGTCTTAAAAGTGAAATAAATTACATAAATTGTCTGATAAAAATTTAAATATTCAGTTAATTTGGTTTAAAATTAAAAAAACTAAAATTTCCGAAACAAGTGAAAAATTGTCCCTAATTGCATGGTTATAAATACTATTACTTGCTCAGTCATGATATGTAATTTCTGTTGATTGAGAGTTAAATTGTTTTAAAAAGTGCAGTGTAAATATATAAATTTTAGTTTATAAGATTTTTAAATAAAATGTCTTCAAGTAATTTAAAACAGTGTAAAATACTAGATGCCTATTGTGAGTTAAATGATAATAACCTACCCACGTTCCTCAAGATTTTGAGGCACTACGTTTTCGACTGCGAAAAAGTTTTAGGCAAAGGAATAAAAAAGAAACCACCGTTTTCTGAAATTTCTAGCGTATTTATAGAGTAGGTGAAGAAAATCTAGAACAAGACATGCGTTCCGGTTGTCAATGATCGAAGAATTGTTCAATTGCTGAAGAAAGATCACAATATTTATTATGTATTAATAAAGTCATATAAGAGAGATCAAGCAAAACCTAGTTTTAAGAATAAACTTAACACATTCCTGCGAAGAAATGGTTCCAGAAGTACAAACGCTCTTTCTTTTGGATCAGCGAACTAAGCATATGATGCATCTAGCTGAAAGATGGGCGGCAACATCAAGAAGAAGAAAACTAATTGAAGCGACAAATGATAAGTTCGAAAAGAACAAGTGTATTGATAATAAGCGTTCCAATGTAGAGGAGAATCATCAGGTGACATAAATATCGCAAATTTGGTTGACATTGTTGAGTTGGAGCAAGATGAGAGTGCAGAAGATGAAAGTAATGACATGGACTGGGTCCTACTGACTGACATCTTGAAGAATTAATAGACATGGTGTAGGAGATAGGCTTCTGCCATAATTTTTGACATAAGTACAATATACATCTCTCATTGTAGAGCCCGGAAGTAACTACTTAGGACATAATGCAACAGGATCTACAGGCCCTACAGTCGTTTCATATTCTATTTGGACGTTTCTGACAGAGAATGAAGTGGACCTCTCAAAACTGGATTGCGTGGGCTGCGATGGTTGTCTTACTAATACAGGCAAACATTCAGGTATCATTCGCCAATTAGAAGTAAAGCTTGGAAGACCACTGCAGTGGTCAATCTGTAAACTTCATGGAAATAAGTTGCCATTGCAACATTTGTTTCTAGCATTAGACGGCAAAACTTCATTATTCCTCCTTTGAATTTTAAAGCAAAAAATAACGTTGACTTTGTAGACCGGAGTCTGACAGTGCGAATGACTGACCACGAGCTGAAACAATTTGTAAAAAGCGATGTGACTATCCTTTTAACTAATGACATATTCCGTTTTAAGTGTCACACCCGAGCCGTGAAAAGATGTGCAATAGAACTTACAGCAGCATCTCGACAACCATGTTCTTTAAAAGCAAGAGATGGCATAATTCGTTCACGTTTGGAAGCCAGAAAATCGTTACCATAATTCGAAACAAAAGCAGATTTTCATTTGGTTTATAAAGAAGATCAGCAAAACTAAAGGTCTGAGTTTATCTTTCACGTGTATATAATTTTGAAAATGTGTATATTTATTTTTATTTTAACTTAAAAACATTCGAAACATGATTCTAATTAATATAAAATTGTCATCATTAAGAAAAATATCGTTTACTCAAGTAAAAAATCGGCTTTTTTCCTTTTTTATAAATTTAGTGACTATTTACAATGTGTAAGGATTTTGTTTATTGCTGCATAGCTTTTGAAAAAGTAATTATATCTGAATTACTAACTTTCAGAAACTGTTATTATACTGTTAATTACTAACCTTCTGTTACTTTACTTACTGTTAATTACTAACTTTCAGAAACTATTAATAAAAATACCGTCAAAAATAAGAAAATTATTATTTAATCGAATAAAAACATGATTTTTCTTTTATTTTAGGCGACTAACAACCACTCATAATCGAGAAATGGATTCTCCGAATGGTAACAAAGTCTGGGGCTTAATGTCTCTGTTTCAAATATTTTTATCAGACCAGACATTTACATATCTCCATGAATCATATCATGAATAGAAAAGCAATACAATCAATGAC
>JBAGKK010505599.1:0-14400 GCA_037177015.1 Euceroptres primus | reverse complement strand
CTGGTTTTCGAAACGTTATCGATAATTTTCTAAATTCATGGAATAAACTATTAGTCTGGAAGAAGTCGTATTTTTAAAGTTTTTCCTTATTATTTTTTAAACCTATGTTTTTCTCGGACGTTAAAAGAGAAATTTTTCATTCTTTCATAATTTAACTTGATAGTTTTTCATATGAATGATTTTTTATTTAATTTGAATTCATCCACAGCACAAAGCGAATCCTCAAAACCTGGATCACGAAGGTCGAACCTGCATGTCGTACGTGCGAGCATTGGAGAGGACTTTGGACAATTCCTCGGATTCGTTGGAGATGCAAAAACTTTTGCAGGTGTTGGAACAGGCGAGTGGTTCTGGTAACGATGACCCAGAAATGACCCAGTATTAATAATTATTTCGGTAGTGTCTCAGGAAATGCTATGAGTATGAATCTTTTCAATAACATAAATTGTTATTATTATGTACTTACCGTGTGATAGTGCTTTAACGGCTTTTTATACAAGAGACTTGATTTGTATCGAACTTGAATTGCCGATTGAATTTCGTCATCAGCTGAGTTCCATTTCTTCAGACTCGATGATTTACTCGAAAATAGAAGATTGATCAGAGTTCGTTCGTTGGATCGGGAAATTTTAGCTCGAAGATAATCGTAACGTCGCTCGATTCGCGGGTTTTAAGAATTTCACTTGTGAAACTCTCAGTGGAAATGGAAACTTTCACAATCGAGTCGAGTGTATGTTGTCAATGACTGAGAAGTACAAAACACTCATAAATCTAGTTATATTTATACATTCAATGTATTTAAATCGTGCTTTTACAATTTTCATGTTAATTAAATATATCGTATTGTCTCATAGTTATCGAGCTTTTCTTCACTTGAGGAAATGACTTTTAGACTCAATAATTTTTTTGTTCGAGTCTTGTCTAAAAATTTACAGTAAGTTCCTTCTTTAGAATTTTTAATTATCCCCAAATTCCATCCCATATTGACCCCCAGTTGGGTTTCTCCATTGCTTCGGTAGCTTCCTGGTCTTCGACTGAAATCAGTTATTCGTAGATTCAGGTTTTCGTAGAGGTTTTAATAAAATGAGCAATTTTGTCCTTTTTAATACTCACTGCAAAATGGATAGGTTCCGGATGTTTTTACTGCAAAGTTTCCTCGAGCAGGATACTTGGGGGTTTTGAGACCCATTAAATTACAATCGTCCGGAGAACAAGATTCTTTTAAAACAAAATGTTCGTAGTGATAGTTAGCAAATGTTGCATTGTAACGATAGCCCCACATTTTGCATTCATCTTTTATTGCGACGGCCATGTAACGAGCAGCTCGCGAATGGCTGCAGGTTGCTAGATTATAAAGAACTGAAATGGAAAATATTTTGAACTAGAAAACTTAGGAATGAATTAAATTTAATTAATTTTATTTATAAAACAAAATAATAAAATAGTATAAAAATTATTTTCTCACCATCGATCGTCATTTCTGCAATATCAAGAATCGAAGTAATATTGTAGATTTTCCCGTCAAATATACAGCCAGGTTGAGCTTCTCCTCCATTTACAAAAAAGTCGACAGTTCCAACACTAACTCTCATACCAAGACCTAAAAATGGACAAAATGGTTTTCCATCTGTATGAATAACGTCCACAAATTTTGCATCTGCATTATCCAATCTCACTTGTGCGTGTTTCCACTGAAAACCCGGCTGTGCAGGATCCAAAGCTACAAAAAAATCCAAAGTAAAGTAGTAAATTTCGATATTTGGAATTTTTTAATTCATACCTGTGAGTCGACCAATTCCAGTTACATTTTTTCCCACGTAGGACATAATGTGTGCCCCCAAACTATGACCCATCAGGTGAAATTGGGACAGGTCAACAGCATAATGTGACATTAAATAACGAATTAATCTGAAAAATTGAAAATATAATTAATATAAAATACTTATTTTTGTTATTAAAATTAATTTAATTTTCTTCAACTTTACCTTACAATTTCTGCTGCTACGATTCTGGTATTCGAAGCTGCTTGCAAGTAATTATAAGCAGCACCCTTTTCCCAATTCACAAGCAAAATGTTAAAATCATCCTAGAATAATAAATTGATTGATTTAATTAATCTAATAAATATTTTATCATTTTATATTATTTCCTTCTCATAAAAAATATTTTTTACTCTTTTAACAGAAAATATTCCATAAGTCTTGTAAACCTTATTTAAAAACTTTGAAATTGCAGATTAAATTTAAAAAATTTATTAAAAACTAAATTATTTATTAAAAATTAAAAATTATTTATTTATTAAAAATTAAATTCTTGCTGGCCTATATTTCAATTTTGTAAAATAATTAGAAAGATGTAAGTACCTTGTACAAAAAAGCATCAGTTAAATTTTTCACCCAAGCTGTGTTTGCATCACTACCAAGTCCATGAGTTAAAATTACCGTTGGTCTTTTTTCATTATAATAAGGAGCGATTTCAATCTGAGGCCAATTTTTGATATAAACTTTTTCAGTATTACTCCTGTAAAAAAATTATATTTACCATATGTTCGAATTTTTTTGTACTCTTAAAACTTTACCTGTCAGCAAAGTAGAAAGTTGTATTTATATTCTCCGGCGACACTGGAGGAGGAAAAGGCCTCAGTAACGAAAACCAAGGATAATTTGTCTCAAAACATCCTAATTCGTTGTAACAGACAGGATCTACAAAAACTGTTTTTAAACAATTTTTTAATTGATTACATTTTTTGGAATTTATTTTTAAATTAAAAATTAAAGTAATTGAATTAAGTAATTAAATTAAATTACACTGAAAGCCCGATTTAAGGGCGGCTTTGGGGGTTGCCTCAATGGCCTTGGACTTAGAGCGGGTGTCTCTAAAAGTAAAAAAGTCAGGGTCGTATGAACTGTTTCTGTTTGATTTTTGTCACGAGTGAAAAATATTTTTAAATATAAGTTTAATTTAACGTTTATTTCACTGTTAAGTTTGATTTAGTTATTATTTATGAATTATTACACATAACGCATAACCAAAACACTGAAAACGAACTGATGCGAGCCGACGGGATTCAACGCGTAGACTACTGCGTCACTCTTGCGCACTTTGTTGCTTTGCTACTTGCGCGACACCGCTGAGCTCCGAGTTCAGCTTTCTTCGTCCTCTTGGACCCCTCGCCACCAAACTTAGACCAAACTAACACACTCATGTATAAACTACTTTCTCGAAGGTCTATTCCGGTCGGCCTTAAGTCGGGCTTTCAGTGTAATTAAATTAATTTAATTAAAAAACATTCTTTTATTTACATTTAAAATGTAAACAAATTGTTTTAGTTTAATTAAAAATTTTTTAAAATTATTATAGTTCAATTAAAATTGTATACATTTATTTTCAGTAAACTCACCTCCTTCTACTATCCAAATACTTAGCAGAAAACAGACACAGACTTTAAAGAACATTGTGAGAATTGCAAAAATCAACTTTTGCACAAGTTCAATTGCATATATAGGTAGTTCACAGGAAAATTAAATATTCCAATATGATAGACTTCCTTGAAGATGTTTATACAGTTGTTTCAGATTTTGTTTTCAATATTTTTATTTTAGATTTTGTATCTTTTTATGCACTTACCTTCTGTTATTCTAATATTTACCAAAAAGGAGAAAGAGATTGCAATTAAATATACATATAATTCAAGAAAAAAATCAAGCATTCCTCTTGATTAAATTCCTTGAATATTCTACTTGCACAGCTGCAGTAAATTTTGTTTGTCTGCTAAAGCCTTTTTCAATCATTGATAAAGATTTTTAAAAAACAGGTGTGCATTCTCTTCGAAAACGAAATTATAATTACCTCAGGGTTAAAGCAAGAACTATAATTCAGGGTGTCTAACGTTTCTCCTTAAAAAAATTCCAGGACTTTTCCAGGTTTTCAAGGTAAAAAATAAATTTTTCCAGATATCATTTTTTAATTATTACCATAATCATTTATGGAAAAAATCTTTTTCTCTTGAACCTGTACGATAGAAATAATTTGTACAACTAAATGAGCCATATAAAATGTATATCATACGATTCATGAAATTCTTGAGTTAAGCTAAGTGCATTTATCTGTATAAGCTCAAAAAACCATTTTAAAAGGAAATATTCTCTAAGAAGAATGAGTAGATTTCTACTAATAAGTCGTTTATCAATTGCTTTAGTAAGCATTTCTACTAATCTTTAATAAAAATTACTATTTTTCAGTAAAAAAATACAAATTCATTTAGTATACTCACTAAATGAATTTATTAGTAAGCCTTACTAACAATAAATGAATATGAAATTTTCTGCAAAAATCTTACTAAACCAATTGATAAACGACTTCTCCTGATTTCATTCCGGGTTGCCACAAAATTTCAATTTCAAAATTTCCTGACTTTCCCTGACCAATTTTTCATTTTCCCTTACCGTTATCTGCCGTTAAAATTAAAATTATAATTATATAATAAAGGGATCACAGTGGTTCAGCAGTTCAATTTTAGGGAAAATAGGGGATTTCTTTTTCGAAAAAGAGATTTTAAAAAATGAAGGGAAGTTTTTTTCTTTTAAAAATACCAAGGAAGTTGCAATTCTCCAGAATCTTAAGAAATCCTGAAAAATCTTAGATTCCTGTCTAAAATTTAATAAAACACTCCTTAAATTTCTAAACTTTCAGAATCTTTGGAATGCTTTAGAATATTCTAAAATCCTTCATGACTTCTGGACTTTTCAATAAACTTTTAAAATTTTTTAGAATATTTTTAATTTTCCATAAACTTGTAGATTCATTAAATCTGTTGAAATCCCAAAAAATTCTCTAGATTCTAGATTTTTGAGTGTTTTAGAATCTCCCAGAGACTTCCTGATTCTTCCATAAAGTTCTAAAATCCTCTAGTCTCTTCCAGACTTTTTTTTTAACACTCAAAAAGTCTACAGAATTTTAGGAAGATTCTGAAAACAATCTAAAAAGTTCTTCAATATTATTTAAGTCTTTTGTAGACTTGAGAGAGTTCTAAAGAATTCTGCAGAATTTTGGAAATTCTAATCGAATTCAGAATAATGTGCTTGTAGTTCTGACCATTCAAATGAGCAAAATCTTTATTTAAATTCGTTATAAACTCAAATTTGTTCTAAAATATTGGTTTATTAATATAGAAACTAATGTAATGATAAAGAAGCTCATGATATTTCTCTTTATTTTCTAGATTGAACGATACTTCAAGATAAATTTGAGTTAAGAAAAAAAGTTTGTTTATTTGAATGTTCAAAACTTCAGGTACATTTCAGAATAATCTTGACGACTCTAGAAGATTTTAGAAGATCATGTAAGAGTTGAGAAGATTTTAGACGATTTTCAAAGATTCTGGAACATTCTAGTATATTTTGTAGAATATAAAATAATTTTTCAGAATTCTTTAAGATTGTATTAAGAATTCTTTAAGATTGTATAAAATTATTATAGATAAATAAAATTACTTAATTAGAATCCAGAGGGTTCTAAACGATTATGGAAGAATCCAGAAGAATCTAAATGATTGTAGATTTTAGAACAATCTAGAATATTTTGGAGAATTTTTACAGATTTTAGATAAGTTTTGAAGATTCTAAAGAATTTGAATTTCGGTAATCTTGTGTAGACTTTGGAGGATTCTAAAAGATTCTGTAGAAAATTCTAGAAGGTTACGGAAGTATTCAGAAAATTTTAGAAGATTCTGGAAGAGTCTAGTATATGTTGTAGAATATCGAAAAATTTTGGGATATTATTTTATAAGAACCCAGAAGATTCTAGAAGAGTCAAATATTTTTGAGAATTTCCAAGGATCTTAAATCAATTTTAAACATTCTGGAGAACTTTAGGAGATTTTAAGAGACTTTCGTAGATTTTGAAAATTTGGAAATTGAGATATTTAAGAAAGTATCAAAAGAGTTTTTGAATGTTACAAGTTTCTATTTCTCATAATTCTTGGAAAATTATTCGGAAATTTGAATATAAAAAGGGAAAAAAGGGAGAAAAAGGAATGAAACTATAAAAAAAGTTATTTTAGGAGATTTGGAGAATAAAAGGAGAATAGGGTTCCTGATTTTGTCTTATTGTAATTATATAATTATAACAATTGTTAAATTATAATTATATACATAGAGATATATTGTTGAATCAAAAAATTCCCTGACTCTTTGAAAGTTTTCCCTGACTTTCCCTAACCATTTTTAAATTCCCTGACTTTCCAGAATTCTCTGACCTGATGCAGCAAGCCTGCCATTTGAAGAAAACTACTTATTCAAATTTAGAGTGTTAAGAATTCCAAAAGTATGAGTGAAATTCAAGGACTTTTCCATGTTTTTCCAGGTAAAAAAAATTTAAGAACTTTTCCAGGTTTTCAAGGATTTCCAGGACGCTAGACACCCTATATAATTAACTTCTCTAATGAAAATTTCGAATCGGAAGAAAATAAAACATTTTTTTCAATTCTTTCGACTCTTCCAGACTTTATTGATAAAATTATTTATTGCTACGTTTCGATAGCGGACCGCTATACTCATCAGGCAATTTAATCTAGTTGTTAGTTACATTTTGGAGTCAAAGAGGACAAGCTATATTTTGGATGAATTAGTCAATATTTATGAAATGAATTGATAGTCAGTGTTGGAGCACATCTTCCATTATTTAACTTCTTTAAATTTTATATATTTTATTCTCTTAATTTTCTCTAAAAAATATGTTTTACTTAAAAATATATTGTAAAAATTTGCTGTATAAATTAGATTTTTAAGATACTGCTTCACAATAATTATTTATATTATTAACGCTTATTCTTATAATCATTGTATCAGATTTTCACTTTTTTATTCTGTAAGCCGATGAAACAATAGATGCAACGTTATAAGTTTCCTCGACTTTATTAGTTTCATCTGCAAAAAAGAATGAAATTAGATATTTTTAATAAAATAAAGAAGGTTCAATTTTATTTTAACTGATCTTATTTTTATGAATTAAAATTTAACTGACTTGAATTACCTTCGCAATGAATGCCGGGCGGAAAAATTGGAGCGAGACTATAGTAGATGCCAGATGTGATTTGCGTAATTCCAATATTTGAAGAGAGCCTCATATACCACGAAGAAGGCGATCTGAAATCAAAAACAAATATTAAAAAATATATTGAAGTAAAAAAAATCTTAAATCTTGAATTTATGATTTCTCACCCTTCGATAACTTGTTTTATGATAGCGTTGGGAATCGGAACGTTGAGACTAAATACAGAATTTTCTACTAAAGGTCCAAACGAATTTACGGGTGAATCCTCGGATGTAAATTTTTTGAAAGCACAACCGAAAAGTGACTGCAAACTTCCAGATGGATAATCTAAATGCGTTTGAGCAAGAAAGGCGAATTCTAAACAGATGTGAATCTGTGCGAGAGCCAATAAATTCTTCCTAAAAAATTCAACGTCGGTTTTTGTTATAATTTGAAATTTATTAGAAAAGGAAAATATTTTAATTTATGGAATTAATGATAAATTTACTTATATTTTTCCAAATCTAGTTCTCCGGAAGAGACTCTTTTTAGTTTTTGTTGTAGTTCGTGACGGTCGATGAGATTTGCACTCAGTAAAAGATAAGAGTAGTCTCTGCTTAATTTCTCGATTCCAATGTCCACAAGAATTTCTAGTGGTAAACTTCCAGCCAACAATGGAGTTGTTGCTTTTTGTTGATTAATGTCGGATATCATTTTTGCAAGCTTTGTCGTGTTCGTTACGTTCATCTATTTTAAAAATTGCGAATTGATATAAAGTATATACAAAAATTGATTTGGATTTTTCAATTATTCCATTTTTTACCTGGGGTTTGAAATCTTTTTTCTCGATTTCTTCAAAGACTGTGTGAACGCAGTCGGTTACTTGATCGTGATCCTCAGAGCCTAAAATTTAATTCAGTTAAATTTCCAAAATTCAGTTCCAAAGATAAAAGTTAGAAATATAATTGACACCTTTCAGAATCATCCAGAGATGATCAGTGAAATCGAGATTCTGCCTGGAGGACAAATCTTGCAAATGTTGCGTGAGTTTTAGGTCATTTTCCACGTTGTCGTCACTAGTTAAAGTCTTTTTCGAATTGGTATCACGATTTTCAAGAAAAGTATCGTCTCCAGCCAACAAACGATTTAGATTATCCATCACTTGTTCGGTACTCTGAAATTATAAGAAAATACATCTTGTTTATTTCTATTCACCGTCTGGTTATAAAATTTTTTGGTGTTTTGCATGGGCTTTAGGGTCGAATAATTAAAAAAAGCTATGTTTTTTTTTAACCAAACGTTTCGACTCTCATGTGAGTGAGACTCTCAGTGGCTTTTTTTTAAATACAAAATTTACAATTATACAAGAAATAAAGAGATTATTAACTTTGTTTTTTATTTCAAGTCCAGAGGGCAATTAACTTACTCAAGGCTCTATCGACCTTAAGGAACACATTCTCATCACGATTCTCGCGCTTCGCGCTCGATCTTTTGCATGGATTTCTCAAATTGTCTTATCAATTACGTAATCACAGTAATTTATTGTTTTCCAAAAATCTCCAAAAAGAAACAAAATTTTGCAGACGTTTTCCAGGCGAGCATTTGCTCAGGTACCCACCCGTACAGAAATTATTTGATCTAGCCCTTGGACGTAAAAAGCTAAACCAGATCCAGACCCAGTCAGATAGATTAAAAATCTGAAAGATGGAGCTGCTTTATTCCATCCCTTTGATCGAGTCCAGCCCGAATTATCCCGATAATTTGCGCTTTCACACACATTTTCAAATGCGAAGAAGAAATGTTTAATTTATTAAGCAGCGTGTTATAACCAACGGTTTTGGTTAAACCAAAAATTGTCACTAAAAATAATTGAAAAACAAAAATTGTAAAAGATTTTAGAAAATGTTAAGATTGCTAAGAATTTGATCAGATTTCACCGGATTTTTAACGATTTCTAAGAATTAATTTTTAGAATCTTACAACTGCAACAGATTTTAAAGAATTTTGAAAAATTTCCATGGACTTTGAAAGATTTGAAGTCTTTTACGTATTTCAAAAGATTTTACTGGATAGCAGAGGATTTCACCGATCTCTAGACTGATTTCAAAAATTTTCAAGCATTTCACCGATTTTGAGAGGAGAAATTGTAAATGGTTTATTTAATTTTCGAAAAGCGTTTTTTGATGCATAAAACTAAAACCGCTCATGAAGTATGAATGGCTAACCAACTCTTCCTTTCTTTTTATGCCTTAAAGCAAAAGTTTGCTAAAGCACAATACAATCCCATAATTTTTTCAAAAGTCTTTGGCGAAGAAAAATTAGTTTTTAAGTTTTTAACAATATTTTTTACAATTAAAACGAAAATTATTTATCCCATCAAAAAACTTTTAATGGAAAATTGGTAGATCTTTTTAAGTTCAATCATTTTTTTGTAAGATTTTCTCATATCGCATGTTTTTTGGCGGGGAAATTGCATTTTTAATTTTAACAAAATTTTTAAGATTAAAACGAAAACTACTTATCCTATCAAAAAATGGTCAACATAAAATTTGTATGTCTATTTAAGGCAAATAATTTTTCCATTGAATATTTTTTCATCTCTCACGTTTTTTGGCGGGAAAATTTGAATTTTCGATTTTTTTAAAACATTCAAAAAGTTTTTATGACAATTTTGTAGAGCTTTCAAAAAGCTACGTTTTTCTTCTCTTGACTTCTTTTCATATCGTGCGTTGTTTGGCTTAAAATCTTCATTTTATTTTGATTTTTTGAATTTTGAAGATGCTATAAGTCTGATAATTTTTAGTTTATTGAAAAATGTCATTAAGATAAATTGTTCTTGCTTCTGGGCTATGGTGTGAAGCTGTAGTGGAAGCAGTTTGGTTTTTAATATTTATATATTAAAAAACGAAGTTGTGGTAGAAGGAACGAAAGTGCAAGTTTTTAAGTGTTTGTATCTGGAGTGCATAGCCAGAGCGGTCGACTCCAGTGAGATTGAAAGGAAAGGTAAATTTGAAATAGGAGACTTTCCTGTACTTTTATTCAAAATTCATGTTATAGTGAAAGACTGATTTATTGCTTTAGTTTTTTGAATTTTGTTATAAAAAATTTTTTATTTTATTTTGTGCCATATCATATTATTCTTTGATTATCAACTATTGCAAAATTGAAAATGATTAGCAACAATCACAAAAATGTAATAAAACCTATTGAATTAAATTTATTTACGTGTGTTGTTCATTGTTTTTTTTAAAATAAAGCCTTATAAAAAGAAGAGGTTTTGAATGTCTGTTCTTTGATCGACGGTGTTGGGTTCGCTTGCAATGTGAGTCATTTCTAATAGCATACATTTTCTGTAATTGTCCGTTTTTTCAATGTATCCATTGAAAATTAAATGTATGGTCTTCCTGCCAGGAATGTTTAGTTAATGCTGTCCATTTTGAAGGTGGTTTATACACGTCGTTTGTGTGTTCATAGATTCTGATTTTTAGTGAACGTTTTGTTGTGCCTATGTATGAGGAGTCAAAACCAGAACAAGGTACACTCATCGCTCGTAATAAAGCCAGCCTCGGAGGTAGGCGGCACTATAACGGGTTCGATTAAAATCCAGTTTGAACCGGATTTAAAGCGACGAGCGTATATTCAGGACCGCGTATATAGTCTCTGAACGTACAAAAGTAAATGCGCAGAGAGTCGCGATGTAAACAACTTCTGGCGGCCCTGTCTATTCGAGCGATGGCGCCGTCGCGACAGAAACAGTCGAGTGTAAAGAACCTTGAAGCCGGCCCTATTACGCGGGGCTTTATTACGCACGATGAGTGTATTTTATAAACTACGTTTGTAGTGTCAAGTGTAGGTATAGGATCTTCTTTTGATTTCAAAATGCATGATAAATCATTAACATTTCGGAAGGCCGGTTTTACCCCAAAAGGTTTAAGAACATCTGACAATTTTTCGGAGTCCTTGTACGTACGGTAGAGATATGTATTTCGTTGGTTGTGTGAAGTCACAGGTTGATCAGGGTCAGTCGTGTTGGTGTTGTTCGTTAGTGTGTGTCCAGAGGCACGGCTAGTCGAGGGTTGGTGGGTTTGAATGTTACTGTGTGAGTTTTTTTGTTTGATGACATGTAAGCGTTGTTTTATTATCCTGTTGATCATTTCGAGAGGGTAACCATTTGTTATTAAAATTGTTTTAACTTTTTTGATATTTTCCGAATAGAAATCTTTATGAGAAAGAATGATACTCCTGTCTACAAGGTTTTTGATAACATTAATTTTATACTTCATGGGGTGATGTGAAAAAAAGTTTAGTACCCTATCTGAGCTAGTTGGTTTTTGGTACCAATTGGTTTTCATACTGTCATCATTTCCAATGACAACTACGTCTAGAAAACTAATTTGATTGTTAGTTTCTTTTTCAAGGGTGAATTTAAGTTAGTTGTTGTAACTGTTAAAAATGTCTAGAATTGTATTTACCTCGTTTTTTTGTACTGCGGTTATGATTTCATCAACATTTCAGAAATAGAATGGAAGTTGGAATGGAAGTTTGGCTCGGCATTCTTTTTCTAAATCGTCCATGACGATATATGAAACGATAGGGGAGAGCGGAGACCACATAGGGAAGCCTGATTTCTGTGTGTACGATACGCCATTAAAGTTGAACGCGGAGTTAGTAGTGCAAGCTCTGAGGCCATTTCTGAACTGTGTAAATGGTATAACAGTTTTGGTTTTGATTTCATCGAAACGCTTTTCAAAGTTTATGCAAAACACCAACAAATTTTGTAAGAAAATATTTAGCAAATACAAATTTTGAATTTTGTTTTTCATTTTCTTGACCTTAACATTAAATCGTTATTACCTCAATATTGGGATGGAAGAAACTAGATGGAAATTTTAGGGGCATAACACTGTATCTTGAGCTTAAGTTTTTCTTCAAATATGCCTCCAAAATTGATAAGTAGCGATTCAGCAGCAAAATTTCTTCCCATAAATGATCCAGTGGACTTCCTTTCCATCCTGCTGCTATTTCCATTACCTGACATTAAGTTTTGTTTTAAAGGTTCGCTTCAAAGAATTTATTTTGTAGTTTCTTTCTGTGAAAGTATTTATTTTGTTTTTATTTTATAGGTATTTAGAATTTACCAAAGTTTTTGTAGATTGCCTCAATGGTGGATAAAATGATAAAGTGTTCCATTGAAGTTCGAGGCTCAGATATCCTTCGAAATTACTTTTGGAAATTTCTGACCAATTTGTGAATGCTTCCGTTGTACCGAATAATATGTATGTACAGTATACATTGATTTCTACCTGAGAAAAATTTAATTTTTAATTGTTTACAAGTTTTACAGCTGTAATGCTTTACAGATTTTCCAATTTAAAGCATTCTTTCAAACAATTAATTAAAAATCTTGTATTAAAAATTGTTTAATAGGAAATTTCTTACTTTGTTTTTTTAATTATAATATTACGTACTTCGTGTGCTTTTACAGGCGACATTTTAAGATGTTCCTTTAAGATATCAGCACAATCAGTAATTTGAGAAATAGCTTTCGCCTCCTGAATGCGAACCAAAATAGTCTTGTGCCAATCGGTTTCGATGCTAGTTCCTAACAAAACAGTTTGCTGTTTATCTTTTTGATCACACACTGCAAGTAACGATACTTTCCAATCAGGTTTTGCATTCTCTAGGCACAAATTTATAGCCGAGCTGTAAAATTTATAGTTTAAAAATAATTCCAAGTTTAAAAACTTTGATTTATTTTCATTTGATGAAATCAAAATTTAAACTAAGATTCAAAGTGTTGATGAATATTTAAAGATGTTTTTCTATCGAACTATAGCTTTTGTTTTTTTTAGATTAATTCGTTTCGAAAATTTCGATTAATAGTACATTTCGATACGTGTGTGAGAGGTAATTATTTAGCGCACGAGACGTTTTTCGCACGAGCAAAGCGAGTGAGAAAAGTCAAGTGCGCTAAAAATCAGCTTTCACACAAGTATCGAACAGTATTTTATACCACGAGAGCCGAAAAATCATGTCAAAGTTGAGATTTTGAGGTTAGAGTGGTATAAATGTAGTTTATTTAGAATAGAAGGTGAAAATTTATTGGAATTTCATACCTAGCATCTTCTAAACTGATTGGAAGATGATAGTCTTCTTCCTTTAACCAGTACCTTTTTGGAATTATTGCAGATTCATTAAAACTGTCTTTGCCAAAAGAATACTCTAACGGTGATCCAGTGACATCAAAATCTAAATTATTTTTTCAAATTACTGTTAAAGACATTTATAAAAAATTAAGAAATTAATTGAAGACATGAGAATGACAACTCGTTAAAGACCATTTGAAGTTGGCCCCTCAAGTAATAGTTAAAATAACCTAATTTAGGGGCCAACTTTAAATGATCTTTACCGAGTTGTCATTCTCATGTCCTCAATTAAAAAAGAACCAAATAAACAAATAATAAAAATGATCCAACATGTTTGGAACAAAAAATGTGTAAAAAAATCTAACCTGCTTTTTCAGATTCTTCTGTTGAGACTCTTTTTACACGGTCTAATTCTACAACTCTCTATAAAGAAAATATTTCATTTTCATTCAAGAATTGTCAGAAAAAATGGAAAAAATACAAAACAACGAAATATACTTACATTACTGTGGAAAATAACAAAAGCACGATCTTCAAACTCCGGAAGAAAACGTTTCACATATGATGGACAAGACGTATTTATATAAAAAGGCGGATTTTTTATTATATCTTTAATAATTTGAGAATACTGCATTTTTATTGATAAGTTAAAAATCTTAGTGAAAAATATCGTTGAAGTTACGCTTACATTTAAATCCCTGGGGTGCGTTCCTTTTCATTAAAATATAAACGCACACCCAAATGTCAAACTTGTCACATAACCTCAAAATTATAAAAAGAAAAAAAAATACAAAAATCACAGAAAAATCTAAAGTTCGTGCAAACTCGAATAAGCTCTTTATATAAGGAATAACTTATTGTTTTCCTTATTAATAAATTTTTATATTATACCTTGCTTTATGTATTTAAATTTTTAAAAAATTCTCTTCAATGATCTTATCGATTTCTTTTTTTTTCACTGATAGTATTCTGCAATTCGGGTTTTCTGAAGAAGGTATCATACCGACTGATAGTTTGCTTTACCGATTTACCAAACGAGCGACATTTAATATTATGTTATTGCTAAGATTTTCTATCTTATAATTTTTGCCGCATGGCGGCGCTTCCCGCGTGTGGTCCTACTCTGACCAAAGATATTATCTTTGCTCTGACCACTCTGACATACAATTGCATGTAATCAAATAGAAAAACCGTAAACAAAACTTAATAATATTGAAATAAT
>JBAGKK010505588.1:0-14401 GCA_037177015.1 Euceroptres primus | reverse complement strand
ACTCCTAGGCCGATTTAAAGCCCGGATTCGGATTCAGCATGACAAAATCTATTTAAAAATATGTGTAGCACATTAAACATAATATCTGAGCGCCCATGGTATTAAATAACACAAATTTTTGTAAAAAAATGTCAAACTTAACTGACATTTTTAAGGTCAAAAATATATTCTGTCAGATTTTTCGTATTTTTTCTCTATTCTATAGTTATTTATCTGTAAATTCAAAAAAAATTCATCCCCCTAGGTCATTTCTATCAAAAGTTCTACGATTTTGTCGCGAACTTTTTCACTTTAGTCCACTGTGCGCCGTGTAAGAGACTATCTGCTGTGCTTTTGCACAGCAAATAATCTTTTACACGGCGCTGTACGCAGATAGGCTCATACTCGACGCTAAACGCAGATAGACTCATACACAGCGTTGCCAGCAAATAGACTCATATTGAATGGAGGCGTCGATATGGGGAAAAATGTTTTTTCGTAAATTTGGGATAGAATCGCGAAAATGTAGTGTATGGCACTGTACAAAGCAGTTATATCTTCAGAATTGTTCAGAGAATACAAGCGAATAATCCCTTGTTGAATTAAGCTACTGTAAGGCGCTTTTATAGGGTTCCAAAGATGACGCTATAAGAGTAAAAATTAGAGCTTTGCGTTTTGACCGATTAAAACGAATAGAATAAAAAAAACGAACAAATGAACAGAACGAATAATCGAATAATTGGTTAATCGTTTAAGAAATCAATGAAACAAAAGAAGATTCTGTCAAATTAATAAAAAGAATCAACTTCATAGTTGCAATTGTCAAAACGTGAAGTTGATCCTTTTTATTCATTTTGACGGTGTCTTCTTTTGTTTCGTTGATTTCTTAACCGATTATTCGATTATTCGTTTTGTTCATTTGTTCGTTTTGTTTATTTGGTCGTTTTTTTCTTGATTTTATTCGTTTTTGCTGTCTAAAGCGCACAACCCTAGTAAAAATAGTATAAGGCGCGTATTTTTTACGTTTATTATTCTTTATATGCTGTCTTTTTTACAGAAATTGTTATTAATAAGCCTCATTCTAGTTTTTATAAGTATTTTAATATTTTAAAATTTTTAAGAAGTACAGGAAATAATTTCCAGATAGCAAGAAATATACTTTATCTCAAAAATGAGAATAGTTAATATGTGACCTTCTGCAAAAAAAGGCCCTAGGGTGGAAAAAATCGATTTTCAGGTTTTCGATGCTATCGATAATTTTTGACTGATTTTGGTTGCTGGTAATGAACAGTAATAAATTGTTTAAATAATTATTATTATTGTTAATATCGTTTGCTATTATTTATGAGCAGAAACTCGAAGAAAAGTTTAGAAAATTAAAAAAAACTAAAACTGTAGATTTTTTGGAGAGGAGATCGTAATGAACAATAAATTGTTTAAATAATTTTAAAAATATTAAAATACTTACCAAAACTAGGTTGAGGCTCATTAATAACAATTTCTGCAAAAAAGACAGCAAGTAAAGAATGATAAACTTAAAAAATACGCGCCTTACACTACTTTTACTCTTATGAGGTCATCTTTACTTTGGAACCCCATAAAAGAACCTTATAGGGGCTTAATTCAAAAAGGGATTATTCGCTCGTATTCTCTGCACAATTCTGAAGATAGAACTACTTTGCACAGTGCGATGCACTACATTTTCGCGATTCTATCAAAATTTACGAAAAAACGTGTTTTTCCCATAGGAAATACATTGAAAACTTTATGGTATTTGAGGCACGATTTAATATTACCCGATTTTGCTCAAATGTTCAGATAATTTTTTCAGGATTTCGACCAAATCTGGGGGGTTTAGACATAACATTTGGAATTTTTTTTGGAAACAGCCTACTAAATACGCATGACGCTCCGCGCAAGATTTTGTTTTTCATGCCATGAAATACATCTACCAAAAATTTGGGTAAAATGCGTGTTAAAATAGACAATCTTAGCATTTTCATCAAAAAAATTAGAGGTATATTAAAAAAACATAACCACAAAAAAATTTTTTAAATTTGAAAACATTTTCACCCTAATTTTTTATTTAAGAAATTCAAATTTTTTCTAGAAGTAGTCTTATTGGTGACTACAACATATTTCGATCGTCAAGATCGAAATATATGTTTCGAAAAAATTACTTTTTTGATTTTACTTTCCCTCTCCATAACTCCCTCAAAAATGAAATTTCAAAGTTATCCTTTGGAGGAATTTTATGTTACATGGGTGACTATCTATGGTGTTAATATGCATTTAATACGTGAGGGAGCAACTTATGCATGCTTATTGCTTAATCCCCTAGGCTCTTTCAATATTTTTTAAAATTTTGAATAATTTCGGAATGAAAGGATATTTTTCAGTGATCTTGAGCTTTTTTTAAAGACAAGTTATCGTAGAATATGAGTATTGTGTCGAGAATATCCTAGTATTTTTTCCCTGGATTTTGCCAAAGTCTAAACATGAAACAAAAACATCGTAAAAATTCGAACTTGTAAAATCATTTATAAAAGAAATATTAAAAATAATTATTCTGCATATTGGAAGAAAATTTAATTAACTAGTGCATATTATCACTTTCATAATTTTTTAAATTCCTTTTTTCGATTGTAAGAATTTTTTTAATTTTTAAGCCTTTCTTGTTTCAAGTTTAGACTTCGGCAAAATCCGAGGAAACTTTACTAAGATGTTCCTGACACAATAGTTATATTCTATGTTAATTTACCTTTAAAATGAGCTTAAGTTCACTTAAAAATGTTCACTATTTCATGAGTTATTCAACATTTAAGGAAACGTTGATATTTAGACTTTTTTTGATAATATCTTTTTAAGGAATTCACAAAAACACTTCATCTTGTCATTAGACGCAGAATTTTAACACCTTTTGTGCTGTTTTAAAAAAAAATTTACTTTATGTATTATCAAAATTATCTAACAAAAAACAGGTGGTCTCGTAATTCTCGTCGGTGCTGTAACTTAAAAATTAAATTTGTATTCTAGGTACAAGAAGGGGATGGATTACCCACAATAATCTGTCTGGAATGCCGTCAACTTGTCGATATATCATACGATTTTAAATGTCAAGTAGAACAGTCGGATGTCAAATTACGACATGCTTTATTATCTAAAGATCTATCTCTAACACATTCGATTAATAAGGTAATAGCAGAAGCTATTTCGGAAGAATTCCCACAGAAAGAAATGTCATGCAATGTTGAAGATCGTAGTCAGCTTCTCAGTGCCATTAGTTCAAAGAGGATTGATCATTTTTCTGTTCTTCCAAATGAACAGTTGGCCACAGCATCTTTAAGTAATGAAGAAAATATAATAGGGTTTGACATTACTGGCAGTTGTGATCCGAGAAACCAAATTACAAGTGAAACGACGGAGGAAAGTAATATTTTCAGAGAAAACGAAAAGGTAGAAATTTTGGAACCACTAAAGGAAGAAAACTCGGCTAGGGTTACGCAGGATATTTTCGAAACACAAGGGGGCTTGGATGGTTCATTCGAAGAGGAATATGTGAAATTAGAGCAAACACAAAATCGTTTGCAATTTACTACTGATAATGTAGAAAAAACATTGACAATATCGAAAGCCGTCGAAACTGCTACGGAAAATTGTAATGATACTGATGAGGAGGAAACTCCTTTAATATGCAGAACCCAAAGACAAAAATGTCCTCAATGTATAAAGACTTTTCCCACAAAAGTATCATTAGAGAGGCATATGACTATGCATAAACAAAAAACGAAACTTCGCTATGTCTGTTACATGTGTGATAAACAATTTTCAACTGTTGAGAAGTTGAAAAATCACTTGCAAAATAGTCACGAAAAGGAGAAAGACAAGGAGAAATCAGCAAATCAAACCAGAACAAAAGTTACGGAAAATGGCAAAAGAACCGAAAGAGCTGACAAAGAAGGGAATTCAGCAGAAAAGAGATCGTTCAAGTTTACTTGCAAAGTTTGTTCCAAACAATTCACTTACCAGAAATCTTTTATAACTCATGCTAAAATTCATACTGAGTGCGATCTAGAAGACATAGTCAGCGAATATTTGCCACCTAAAGTCATGGAGTGTTCAGCCAAAAGTAAAGAGATTGAATCAGAAGATGAAGAAATACTTACGGAAGGTTTACAATGTACAAAATGTGGTAAACTCTTTGCAACTAAGAGAAACCTTAAGCGTCACCTTTTAACTCACACTGGTTTAAAGTACAATTGTCCCATGTGCGGAAAGGAATTCTCGAGAGTAGACAAGTTGAGAGAACATGAACAATCCAAGCATAAAATGGAATTATTCGGCGAATTATCTGACGATGACTTTGATGAGGATACCGATAACGAGAATAAAGTGACAGATCCTACAGAAAATCAGAAAAAGGTAATGATGCTCTTATATTTTGTTAATGAGTCCTTTATGATTTCACGTGATTAGAAATATTCGTTTACTATAAGGTTATTTGTAAAAATATTTCTTAGTTTAAAGTTGATATATTTTTATATAATCTTTAAATAACACAGAACCCAACCCTTTTTCAACCCTTACGCTAAGAAAATGTCTTAAAAATAACTTAATTTCGAAACAAAAATTTTCATAATAGAAAAGAAGTTTTGTCATAGAAGAAATTTTATTAGTCAAAAGAAAGTATCAGAAAATGTTTATTATCTCTAACCCTTCCGGAACCCGTTCTGTAATCCCGTTTCAAAAAATTTCCTAAGAAATATTTAAATTGCGAAATTCTTGTCATTCTCATCTTTCTAACCCTTCCGGGTTCATGTAAAATACCGAAACCAACGGAAAATAATTTTATTTTATAAGAAAAGGCATTAAAAAAAAAGGTTTCATGTAGAATCACCCAATTTCATACACGGTACTTAACTGTGGACCCTTATTCTTCTTTTTCGTGAATTCCCTTATTTGTATAGAACTAAAAGCAAACGTACAGAGCAAGATAATGTGAAAAACACATTTCCAAAACGTTTTATATCTAAGAAATATTGTTTTCCACAAATATCGATTTTCCTATTAAGCATTGTGTTTTTCATTTACAACATGTTCTTTTGTCTTATTGCTTTCACTAATAGTACAAGATTTCGTGTATTCAGTAAAAAAATCCTGCATCTTTAGAAGTAATTTTTATAAATAAACCATGAGTGGATACAAGACACTTTGGACACGAAAAAGTTGTTAGGTTGGCGTTTAAAATTTGAAAATCGTACTTTTCAAAACGGCACCCGTCCAATTTTTTTTCTCTTAGTGAGAGAAACTCCCTGGAATTTTTTCAAATTGTTTAAATAAGTTTTAGTAGTGCCGGGAAGTGTTTAAAATTTTGAAAATTTGTTTTAATTGTTCTGGGTGCAAAACTCATAGAGAATTTCTTATATATACAGTTTTAGGTAGCAAGTAAGAATATAAAATTCAAAATGAACATTTTTTGGTCATATTAGAATTTTTTTAACGAACAAAAAATGACTTTCTTGTTAAAAAATCTAATTTTAATCATTTTTTTTCATTTTGAATTTTATATTCTTCTTTGCTACCTAAAACTATATTTAAAAAAAAAATATCTATGATTTTTGCATCGATAGAACAAGTTCAAAAATTTTCCAAATTTCAAAGACTTCGCGGCAGTACCTACTACATTTTTTAAAAAAAAGTTTGAAAAAGTTCAAGGGAGTTTCTTTCAATAGGAGGAAAAAATTGAACAGGTGCCGTTTCGGGAATGACGATTGTATTTACAAAAACGGTACTCCTCCAATTTTTTCCAGCGCCACTCAAATGGATATAAGACAATTGGAAAATGTATGACTCCTGGATATGACACTTTGGAAACATACTCACTTTTCAGCATCATTTTATATAAATAAAAAAAATTTTAATGCATAAATAAGTCTGCCATATAGTATGAAATGTTACTAAGATTATGAATAACCGAAAAAGTCAACTTTTTTGAAAAATAGATATAAGACGTTGTGGAAATGTATTTCCATGGGGTTTTGGGCCCGCGGACTGTACAGCATCGCCAGTATCAGTAAATTATTCTAGAGCATGAATTTCGTACCCACGTGCAACCCGAACGCTGACAATCAATTAGTTTAGGAACTAAAGCCAAAAAACAGATTTTCAAAAAACCGCCCGTAATATACTAGACATATTTCAAAGTTTTTTTTTACAAAAATGAAAGTTCTCTTCAATGGCTATAAGACAGTATATATAGTTGTACTTTTCACTGCTCAGAATGTAGAAAAAATAGGTTTAACAAATTGTTCGTATAAAAAAAGTTCAAATTTTCCACCAAGTGCCAACTTATTAGGGTTGAGCTCGATCCGGTTCGAGTCAAGTTCGAGCTTTCCGAAAAACTCGAAATGTCTTCAAGAACTCGAAACTTTTGAGTACTCGAACAGTTTTGAGCTGCTCGAGAATTTTGGGTTCTCGAAAGTTTTGAGTAGCTCGGAACTTTCAGTTGTCCAAAACTTTCATTTTTTAATTTTAGCCACAAATTTGTGATCAAATTCTTTATATTTTTAAAATTTGTTCGACATTTTGTATAAAAAAATTTCGTATTTTTGAATTTTGATCTTAAATTCACTGTTAGCAACCTGAAATTTTTGAGAACTCGAAACTTTCGAGCAGCTCGAAACTGATCAAGTGCTCGAATTTTTCGAGAACCCGAAACTTTCGAGTACTCGAAGCTATTCGAGTACTCGAAGCTATTCGAATTCTCGAAACTTTCGAGTACTAGAAAGTTCGAGCCTGCTCGAACTCGACTCGAAAAAAGCCAGCTCAACTCGACTCGAAGTTTCGAGCTTTTTGCACACCCTTACAACTTATGGTAAAAATCTCGATCAGATCCGAGCGGGGGCACCCAGATCATGCTTACTCTGCTACGGCCTAAGAATTTAAATTCTGCACTATCGTTCCGACTTATTGTAGAGCGAAAATAAAGGACATGATTATATATTTTTATATGCTAATTTGAATGGTAACACTTCTGATTTCATTTAATCACGAGAAAATAGAGAAAAATGACTTTTCGTAACACTTGCATGAAATGTTGGATTTTCGACACCTGTAAACCTCCGAGAAAGCTACTCTTTTCTGACTAATTTCCTTTTGGTACTTTCCTGTTTAGTTGCGCATTGCGCAGTAGAGTTTCCTCGAAGTGTGCTTGCGCGCTTCAACTTTACAATTTTTGAGACAACTCTACTGCGCAATGCACAACTAAACAGGAAAGTACCGAAAGAAAATGAGTCAGAAAAGAGTAGCTTTCTCGGCGCTTTTTAGGCGTCAAAAAAACGAAAATTTCGTGCACTTGTTACTAAAAATAATGTATTTAGCTCGAGAAGAAAGGCGATTTCGTCTCGTGTAAAGTTTGCGAGACTAGCCTCGTCTAGTTCCGGCGCCTCACTCGATTACGGCTCGTGCCGCAAATTTCACATTTGACGAAATCGCCTATTTTCTCCTCTAGCTACACAAATGACTATTAATGTTGTAATATAATACAAAATATTTGTTGTTATAAAGATTTCACAATTCAATATGTGAAAATAAGACTATTCCATCATTAGGTGCATATAAAGAATTTTGCATCAACGAATTTTGAAAAAAGAAATGACGTGACTCGAGTGAGAAATAGTCAAACAGACATCGCAACTATTTTCTGCATTATAGAGATGTAGTCACAGTTTTCCCCTTTCAGTATTAAAAAGTCATTATATCTTTATAATACTGAAAACACTCGCTACGTCTTTTTAATACTGAAAGCTGACGATACATATTTCTAGTTCAGAAAACAGTTGCTACGTTATTTTCCTCGACTTTTTCGTATTTGAATGAGATTAAAAGTAGCATCATCAAACTCAGCGGATCAAAATCTACAAGAATACGTCAATTTTCTACATCCTACAATAAGTGAGAGCGCTAGAACAGAATTGAAAATGTTTAATTTGGGTAAAAAAGTTTGTTTGGAGACTTTAAGATTATTGTTTCCCCATTTAATTGAGACTTAATGCAACTAAAAATTTCAATTCAGCAGGTCAGGAACAGTAAGATAGCATAGATTTTCAATATCTTTCCAAGAGATCATTGCGAAATCACACTTACAAGTTTTGAGAATTTCACCACTTGAAGAATGGTGGGTACACACCTTCTCCTTAAATTGTTAAGACTTTCCTAATGTATTATGGTCTTATAACCTTATATTCGGATTCAGTGATTAAAAAACAATAGGAAAATCTAGGAGAAAATCATTCCGCACCGTAGGCCAAAATTGGCACTTTTTTAACACCCTCCTTTGACCATTTTCCACTCCTCATACTAAATGAACAACTGTCAGTTCCTCATAGAACTTTTTTCGTAGAATTTAAATTTTATAAAATCGTTTCGTTGCGCGAAAGTTTTGGTGGGAATCTCGAACTTTTTTAATTCGAATAATTTGTTAAAATAATCTTTTCCTAAATTCTGAGCAGTAAAAAGTACAACTGTATACAGTAAGGGCAGTTTCGAGAGAAACAGTAAAGTGAAACATCAATATCGAATCTCGTGCGTTTCACGAGTATCTGCCTCAAAAATGTCTCCCTCGAAATTGTCCTTACTGTATACTGTCTTGTAGCCCTTGAAAAGAACTTTCATTAACTACAAAAAACTTTGAAATATTTCTAGTAGTTTAGGATTGACGATTTTCTGTGCTTTCTAGGTCAAAAGTAGGGTAAATGGGGGTATGATCGGCTATCCCCCGGTAGTCGGTCATTGTTTTTTATTAACCCGATGAAATGAAATAGTGCGATTGTAGTATGGCAGTTAGAGATATACGCCGGGACGATAATTTTTCGGATATCGCGTGATATTGCCCGCGTTCGATTTGTTTTTTTTACCGATAAATTTTGGTTTTCTATTGTTCATTCCCTTCCCGTCCCGACTTGAATATGCAAGCAAGATCGAGCAAGATTTTCGATGACATTTAAACTTTGACATTTCATTCCAATACCAAAAGTATGGAGCCAAATTCGGAAATTATGGAAGTTGAATCAAATCAAAATGAAGAAGAAAGCCTAAAAAGACCATCTGAAGATTCAAGCTCATCAAAGTAAAGATTTTATATGTATTAACAGATATTAATTGAATAAATTAAATGATTTTATAAAAACTAATTTATTTTTAATACATTAGCCTAAAAGGTAGTAAAAAAAGAAAGACGGAAAGGAGGGAAAAACTTAAAGAAGTAATTGAATATGGTACTGACGATCAAAAAGAAAGGTATGCAAAATGTAAATTGTGAGAGCGGAAAGTAAACATGAAGTATGGTAACACCAGCGGTTTGATGGACCATTGTCAAAACCCGGGAAATCAAAGGTTTTCTTAATTTCTTCCTAATTGATTTGTTGTTTTAGTAAAATGAAAATATTGAAAGCATAATAATACTGTATGTTCAAAATAATTTGATTGATTCCGTTCACTATTAAACTTTTTTGTTAAATATGAAATAAAATATAGAGAATTATTTTTTGTACCAATTATTAAATTTTGACTGCACAGAAAAAAAGAATACTTAAAATTGTTACACTTTAAAATGGTTTGGATTAAATTCTGTAAAATTTGTCTGGATTTAAGCAAAATTGATTTGAAGAAGAAGAATTTGTCTGAATTTAAGACTCAATTCTGAAATGCAGGTAACGTGGTATTAAATTTAGACCAATATTACTTAAATTAGGACAAATTTTGCTGAATTTAATCCAAACTAAATTGTAAGTATTCTTCTTTGCTGTATTTGATGTTTTAACTAACGGATTTTGAGGTGCAGACAAAAAACCAGAAGTATGCATTTTTTTAAATATAACTAAACATTACAAAAAATCCGGGTATTTTGAAAGACCATTACTTGGAAACCATTGGAGCTAGAACATTCGATTTTTCTTTCATTTTCATAAAAAAATTTCACAGTTACTTTTGACCGTGCATAAAACCGTCAGTCCACGTAAATGCGATTTTTTGCACCTTTTTCCAAAAAATTACGGTATTCTTTTCTATACTTCAATAAAGGCTTTAGGCAAAAAATGCCTCATAATGTTAATTGCGAATTCGTACCTTTTTTCCGACAATTTAACAGGACTGAAAACGAAGTTTTGCACTTTTTATGGTCCTAATGTCCTTTTTTTAACTTGCTTTTTGGAAAGTAAATTTTGACCATAAATAGGGAAAAATATTGCATTGTAAGGCGAACAAGTGGGAAAAAGAGAAAGTTTTTGAAAAATAGAGAAAAATAGGGGAATAGGGGAAAGAGTGTGAAGTTTGTTATTCAATTATTGTGGTTTCTTTTTTGCAGGAGAAGTACAATAGACCACATCAATGCACTCTTTGTCCAAAAGCTTTCGCTCAGCCGCAATCTTTAGCCAACCACATGGAGCGCCACAAACGTGTGAAAGATACTCAGAAACGATTTCTGTGCGAAGTTTGCAGCAAATGTTTCGCTCAAAGTGGTTCACTCGTCGCACACATGCGTACTCATACTGGTGTCAAGCCATACGTCTGTAACGTTTGTACGAAAGCATTTACGAAAAGTACTTATTTACAACTGCATTTGCGAACTCACAGTGGAGAGAAGCCATACATTTGCCAGTATTGTAGTAGAGCATTCGCGCGAGCTAATACTTTGGCAAGACATATAACGATGCATACAGGCGAAGCAAAATACCATTGTCAGATATGTATGAAGTCGTTTAGACGATTGACTTCCCTTAATGAGCATACGTATACTCACACAGGTCAGAGGCCTTACGCGTGTAAGATTTGCGCGAAAAGATATAATAATGCAGGTTCTTTATACGCTCATACAAAAAAATGTAAATCTCAGCAACAATCAGGTATTGTGCCAACGTACACAGTCAGTACAGAGTCGTTGGATAGCAACATTCAAAACAATGCAGCATCTCAAATGGTTATATACTCTCAAAAGAAGTTAGTAGAAGCAGCCGCCGTGGGTCAAGTTACACCTACACCTCAGTTCATGGTTGCTAATGTTCATAATCAGAAACCGCTGACCACCAATATAATTCAACCTTTCACAGTAGAAGATCCAAATCTTTACGCTATAAATGCAAAGCAGTTTAAGAATTCGTACTATGCAATATACCCTAATATGTAAAATACTTTTTTATAATGTTTAGAACAGCGATACAAAAATCGGTCCAGAATGCCCAAAATTGAATTAACTGATCTGCCTTTCATTTGTCATTCCAGTTATTAATTAAGGTGGAAAGCTGCAGCAGAAGAATCTGTTCGATTTCGTGATATAAGCTTAACATTACAAACTTTGATCATTTTATGATCTGAACATTATTTTCTGCAACATATAATGAAAGAATTATTTTCTTCAACTACTTTCAAGATACTTATTCAGAGACAGAAGTTTCTTTATGCAATTTTAACAAAGCAATACATCTTTTAAAGCAAATTTTTGATTTTGTATTAAATAGGCATTCGACTTTGGAAAGCTATTTATTTTCAATAATTTTTTAAACGAAATTATTGAGTATTTATCTGTAGAATGATATTATGAATACCTATACTAATCTTTAACACTCGGAAGGTCGCGCCCCTAGAGTCACATGGAAGGTCGCCTTGTATCTGTGAGATCCACTTGAAGAAATCGACTTATTTATAAGTAATATTTATAAGTAAATACCAATGAATTTCTTATATAATGGGTGAAACAGGATATGGAATGGATTTCTTAATATATTTATTGACAAAACAGATAACAGATAAATTGTTCGTTTAAAAAATAAATTTTCAAGAAAAAAATATTTTTGCATTTTTTGCTGACGTGTGAGGCGCCTTGAGTTAAGAGGATACTGAGAGGGGGTTAGGGGGCTCCACCCAAGCGCTCCCAACACAAACACAAAAAAACGCTTGGTGGATCTCTCAGATCCATACGCGACCTTCCGAGTGTTAAGTCGATCGGATTACCATTTCTAATATAATCAGTCCCATCATTTACAAAATATTTTTTCGACGGAAACGCGAAAGAAACAAAGGAAAATCTGTATCGTGTCGACTCGTAATTTTTTCGTACCTTTAATGAGCGTATCCAGCACCATGAAAGACACCTTTTGCAGGATCGAGAATGTCTTCAGTTTTCTGTCGTACTAATACAATATAGACCGAAAGGGTTAGAGGGTTGCAACTTCGTTGTATGGTTTTCCTAATCAATTAATACTATAAGAGTATAACTCAGCCACTCGTTGAAATTTAACTTCGAATTTGGCTTAAAATTATTTTCAAACGAGATTTTGAGACAATTAAATGAAAAAGCGTTTTTTTTTTCTTTTCTTTCAAATTCGGTTACATCCTTAAATAGTTTACTATCAATTTGAAACAATGTACTCTTAAATAAATGACTAAAAAGTCAAGTTAAATTAATTATTTCGAATATTTAATTTTTGATACGTAAAACTTTCGAGATTTTTCATATATTCCATATCGAAATCATAGGTTAATATTTTGAAGACCATTTAAAAAATAGCGATGTGAAACAATAAGGAGATTTTATTATTTAAGTCATTGATTGTCATTGATGTCCACAGATTGAAAGGAACTTTGGACTCGTTGAAAACACTTTGTTAAATTTAACATCAGTGATGAAAATGTAATAAATTCGTTTTTCCATGTTTTCTTTTCTAAACGGCAGTAAAAATTGTTTCCATGTTAAAGAATTAAGATGTATTTACTTTAAAGGTATTTTAAGTTAAATTTCATGGTATAAGCAATTAAGCGTATTATATTTATGTATCTTTAACAACAACGTGCAAAAAATGAACTTCATAAGGTTCTCAAGTTCCAATGCAGTAACAGTTTAGTTAGATTTCTACATTATATGTAAATAAGAATAATCTTCCTTTTCATAGTTTTCCAATATTCTTAATTACGTATAAACGTAATTAAGTAAATGTAAAATAGATTAGATATGTAAATAGTTTCAAAATGCAAGTAGATTTGACAGTGTAATTGACAAAACATTGTTACATATTTTCCAACAGTTTAGCACGGTTAATATACATCTATTTAATGGTTATGTATACAATGCACGTTAGGTCCGTTAAGATAATTATTATATTATTTTATAATAAAGCTTTTTTATGAAAACGTGCTACAGACATTTATTTACTATGACTTCCTAAACAATGTTGTATGTTTAGTCTCGACCTTTTTTATATTAAGTAGTGAAGCACCAGTCATGGAAATGGTCAAAATAAAAGATGCGATAATTCTTTTTCAAACATTTCGGTCACTGTTTGGACTCCATCAGTCAAAAAAACATTTATTAGATCTATAAAAAACATACAAAGAAGGTAGAAAAAATGTATAACAATAAATAATAATGATAAAAATTGACAATATTTCGTAAAAAAAACTCAAGAATAAAATAAGCAGAAGAAAGGTTGTCTCATAAAAAAGAGGCCCTCAATTTTAAATCTATATGACGAAGAATAAGTATTGATAACGGTGAAAAAGCGGAAAGTCAAAAAATATACCTGGTATAAATTAAAATACGAAAAAAAAGTCAGTGTTGACAAAAAACCCAACGGAACGCAAAAAATGATTCAACAAATGATGATTCACAAAACAGTTTTTTTTCTGACAACTGAAGGAGAATTACGAAAATTCAAACAAGAAAACAGATTGTGATGAATGGGTCGATTACGTAGAATGGTTTAATAACGACGTGACGAATTTTTCACAATTGATTAAAATTTATAAGAGGTTTGTAGACATCGGGAAATAAATTATTTTCATATCTAAGATTAACAGTATTGGGTACTTTGTTAATAAAAAGTTTTCAACTACTTTTCTATGAACTTTATTGTTCTCCATTGAGAACAATGGAGAGTATGGCCAGTATCAATATAGTGTTTAGTAAGAGCAATATGATTAGCTTTATCAGGCTGGGATAAATAAACGCAAATTTAGGTCGATTTTGATGTCCTAAAAAGGAAATATGATCCATAATGATTTGAGAACATTGATTTCTAATTAAAGTTTGAGATTAGCTATCTAAATTAAAAATACCAGTTTCAATAGACGCAATAATATTGTGAACGTGTAGATTACATAGCCACACAAAAAAAAGTCTGGTACTTTTGACAAGACACATGTATTCCTGTGTATTTTGAGACGCTGAATCAGAATCTCAGGTCAAAATAGCACTTTTCACGATTGTTATTCGACATAACCTCAAAAAATCGTGTTTTTTAGTATATGATGATGAAACATGGTTTTGTTATAGATTTAACGCTGCGGAATTCATTTATAGTATCAGTTCAGTGATATAACTAGAAAATCTGGAACATAACCTTAAAACAAAATTGTCTGAGCGGTGCTACAG
>JBAGKK010505567.1:0-14401 GCA_037177015.1 Euceroptres primus | reverse complement strand
TGGGCAAAATGTGTAGAATCTAATGGTCAATACTTTTAATAAAAAATTTTTGAGATTCCCTTGAGAATTAAGTGTTTGCTTTATTGAAAAAACCGGCAAACTTCAACTAACACCCCTGGTAAAAGAAATTTTTTCTGCATGCTCTCACGGTCGATCGTACAGATATTTCTCAGAGGAAATAACAAAACCAGGACCTGATTTCTACGCAGTTAAATGCGATTCCTATTCGGATTTTAAAAATCACCACTGCTCATATGAAACTGCAAGCATGGGAGGAACCAACTTTCTTCAGAAAAAACCAGGAGAATACTATCTGCATATGAAAGACAAAGACCCTTTCAGTTTGGGATTGAAAGGTCTTCTTCCTGAAGTTTGAAAATTATACCAATAATAATTATTATTCCAATTACGTAATCATCATAGGTATCAAAATAAAATATCTGACTAATAAAAGCTATAAAATTACAATTTTAGATCGTTCGAATTGTAATATAATAAATGTGAAAATTACGAATATGTTATTGATTATTATTTTCCAAAATGGAACTTAGAATCTTTACAACGAATTATTCATCAGCATTTTATTCTTTGGGAAAATCTTACGAAAAAGCCTAATTCGAAAAATCGACCCTTTTTCAAAAAATAGTAAATTTCTTTATTGGTTCGGAACTTTGTTTGCAAAATAATACGTACAAGTTAAAAATATGTATATAACATATAAAATGATTAGTATAACATAAAATGGTTACTGTTGCTGAAGAATAAAATGTTAAAGTTAAAGAGCAGCATTGAGATAAGAGAGTTTACATTTTTTACATTACTCTTTACTCTTATTCTTTTAAAAATAGTAAATTTCTTCGTTGATTCGGATTATACTTGCTAAATAATTCATATAATTTTCTTTTTAATTTAAAAATCAAAATTTTTCTTGCTTGAGTCATTGTTGAAAATTTGTTGTTATAAATACAATTCTAACGCTATTTATTTTCAGAAAATACTTGGAGATAAAGAATATATAAAATAGTTACAAAAAAAAATATAAAAATTAAACGTTAAACAGTAGTATGCGATAGGAACGTTTGTAATTAATTTTTTTTTTGTTTTCTTGCTTCGAATGTTTTAAGAAAAATTCTAAAATGAATTTCCTAATTTTTAAATTATATCCTGAATAAAATCAAAACCAAATATCAAAATTAGGAAAGCAAAAGACTGCAACAATAAAATAAATGATCCCCTGTAAATCCAAATAATATTCCACAATTTTCATATGTGTCTAGTGTATAGTGAATCAGCTAAATTATGTAATGCGCAGGGACCCTCGAACTGACAGGATATTTCAACATAACTAGATTATTCGCGGTGAGTACAACCTATAGAGACGCTACACTCGCAGCCATATGATCAGCTTACGTGGTCTGAAAGAAGTCTGTTTTCAAATGTTTACATTGAGCTGGAACGTATTTAATTGTTATTTCAGAAAGAAAAAATCGAAAATGGCTGTTACGCATTAAGCAAACTTTGAACGTTGAATTATAGTAATTTTAAATAGTTTGACTACAATATATATTAGCAGTCTAGAGAAAAAGGAATGTGTAAGTCATACTTATACTGGTCGTTATGCCATATGTAGAAAGATGACCAAGATGACCATTATTAATATTTTTGACCATAATTATTAATATAAATGATGCTAACTATTTGTTTAAACTATTTGTTTAAAGTAAAATTTCTTAAAATAGCGTTATTTTTTCCACAAAAAAACCTTGAATAACTCGACGAGAGGCGAACGTTAGTATGTTCAGCATCCAAAGTTTTTTGGCAGAGAACATAGTACTTTGTTCGGCAATTTTATTATAATTAATTATTTACAACTGTAGTACCAATAATTAGGGCTCAAACATTAATAAATGTAATTTTTTACATGTTACCCAATGATATAATCTAAAATCATCACTCATATATTGTCATTTCACTATGTTGCTAATACATATTACATTTGAAATACTAATCATTATTATAGTTCATCGTTCAATGAATACATATTTCAGTAAAATTTTATGCGTGACTCCACTTTTAATAAAAACAAACGTAAAAATGATGTATTTTGCATGCATTTTCGTATTCACCGCGAATAAAAAAATAAGTTATTGTTATCTACTTTTAAATCACGTTTTTTATTACTGTATTATTTTTCTTCTTCCTAAAATATACAATTTATTTGCAGTTCATTCATTAGAGATACCTTATATAACGCATGCTCTATCTGTCATGAAAGACATGACCAATGTCTCAAACCTCGATTTTTCTAAAATTCCAACAGGATTTACACTACCAAAAATCTCGCAATTCAACTTGCTTCCAAGCTTCCCATCGCTAAATGAAATTACAAACATGATGTCAGAGATATCAAGTTCTGTTGTTAACAAGATCAATGGAGAGCTCAACAATTTTTTAAATCAACAAATTCATATGTTTGACAACGTGTCTTTAATGATTTATAACGATCTTGAAAAACCGATCAACTTTAAATTAAACCTTCCCGATTTTAACCTTCTTAATCTCTTTCCTGATCTAAATAAGAAGGTAACCATCGAGCTTAACCCTCTGGTCACCATCTGGGACTCCAGTGACCCAGTGCGTACACAAACGGCAAGTTTTCTCGAAGGCGGATGTTCAAAAGAGAGAGCCATGGGTTTGGAAATTAGTAGAATAATACGGCGTATCTGGGCTACATAAAGCCATAGTTATCCTATAATATGTGTACAAAGTTTAATAATGAAGGCCTGTTAGGTCTTCCATCTTCCACAGGACATTACGATTTTTATCCTAATGGAGGCTTCTTTCAAGCTGATTGCTCAATAGAATCCTTTGCTGCATGCTCTCACGGAAGATCGTACAAATATTTAGCAGAAGAGATAGCAAATGAAGGACCTGACTTCTACGCAATTAAATGCAATTCTTCTTCAGTGTTTAAGAATTGTAAATGCTCATCAAATGATAAAGCGATCATGGGAAAAATCAATTTTCAACAGGAAAAGCAAGGGGATTACTGTCTCCCAACCAAAGACGAAGAAGCTTTCAGTTTGGGAATATTGGGTCAGTTTTTTATAAAATTACCATTTTCCCTAGTTATTTTAATTAAAAAAATAGTCATTTCCAAGTTAAAATAACTAAGAAAAATGGTAATGGTATACATAACTGCTTTTCCTAGTTCCCTGAGGAGCTCGTGTCTATTCTCTAGATGTTTTAACTGTTTAATAATGGTCACTATAATTAAGAAAATAGTTAAAAATATTAAGAGCCTGGTACATGTTGCCATTTTTCCTGGTAATTCACTGAGTAGTATTCCTAGTCAAACATTTACCAGGAATTTTTTTTAGTGTAGTTTATGTCCATTCGAGCAACAAATTCTGCTAGTAATATTATATTTAAAAAAGTCATGGCGAATAGAAATCTCTAACTATTATAAAAAAGTCTATAATTTTCAATTGTCGATAGACATCATAAACATAAATAAATAAATTGCTGCAATTTTTTCATGTATGTAACTCTAAAAAATGTACTAAATGATAGGGTCAATAGTTTTGCATTCACTTCTTGCTACGAAAAAAATTGCTTTAAAACAAAAACCATTTTTCGACTTTTTTTATGGTTTTAACTTAAAAATTTTTGAGACTGCACTTAAAATCATTCGATGTAATTCCAGGGTGTCTAGCGATCAAGCCATTTTAAATTCCCGGGCTTTTCCCGATTTTTTTCCGACCAAATTTTTCATTTTCCCGACCAATTACACTTTAAAAAAAAATTCCCGAAGTTTTCCCGGTATTCTCCCGGTGAAACCGAATTACCGGGTTTTTCCCGATTTCCCGGTCTGCTAGACACCCTGAGTTCTCCTAAGGGGCAAACTTCATTATTTGTCCTAAATTTTGAAAAAATCGAAAAACGTTCGGACTTTTCAAAAATGTCTTCTTTTGGACCCCTCTACTGTGCACCAGCTTTCAAGAGTGATTAGTCCCTCGTCAAAACAACTTTTCCTAATAAATTATAATAAACCAATAACTAATCATTTTTTCTCAAGATGCAATAAAAAGAGAAAGTTACGTGGTTACCAAGTAAATTCAAATTTAAATGCATGGACTCAGTAAACTAGATCAGACTCTTTCATTAAATTATTTCGCTAACTTGAACGACAGGTGATTACAAACTACCCGCTGAAAGCGCTTCCTCTCTATAAAGAGATAAACGCCACTTGTTTTCCGCTTCAATCTACCGCTTCTCTATTTTTTTCTGCTTGAAACACGCATCGTCCAATCATCTCAGGGAGATTGCATCGGGAGCATAATTCGATGTGTAGACTCTTTGCGTGCTCGGATTACGTTAGGACGTTAGGTTAGTGAAATGCAAGGCAGCCCAAGGGCAAGGCGAGTCCATGCACACAAAGCGGCAACGCTTTAAAGTTGAAAAGACTTGGGAAGAGAGTGTGGTGTTACGGAGACTGCTCGACGTCTGGCTGAGCCCACGGGGGGTGCCACGACCCCCGAGGGTGCGATCGATTCTGCCCCACCCCCGAGTAGGTACGAGAAGCGGAGGCACTGGCCTCGCACTCGCTTTTCCCCCACCCACTCATTTCACCCACCCAGCTTACCTCCCAACACCGCGACATTCTACTCCCTGGCAAACTCCGGATTCTCTTCAGTCTACTCGGTTCAACACAATCATTCACTACATTATTATTACAGCAGTAGCAGATTCCTAGCAGACATGCATATATTTTTTCCCCTGAATTTGGCATTCAACCAATTCGATTAGTTCTTATTTATTCGATGGAATTTCATGATTAGCTTCGAATTCATAGATTTATTATCTGTGATAGAAATGTATCAAGTTTCGTATAGGTACTCTCAATAGGTAACACATGCACATCAATATAATAATTATAAAGTTACACTAAAAAAAAAGTCACAGTTACGGTGTCAAAAAACATTTGTTTAACTGAAACAAACATTATTTGAAACAAAAAAATATTTTGTTAGAGTCAGATAAACTTTTTTCTAATCAAACAAACGTTTTTTTAATATAAACAATTTTTCATATCGAATAAAGAAAAAGAGGTTAACAATGATTTTTTTAACTTGAAAATAAGTTTTCTCTGAGTGTATGACAGTTCAAAAGATTACAGAAAATAGATTAACTTAAGGATCAGACATAAAAATGAAGTAGAGCAATAATAATTGCATGTAATTGTTTAGATAAACTTTAAAATGTAACCCTAGAAAAGTAAGGTAGAGTAAAAAATTAGATGGTCTTATTTGATAAGAGAAATAATATAAGCAACATTTTTCCCTCTACTCTACCTCTTCTGGAAAAGGTAACTGCAATTTGCAACATTTCTGAAGCATTTTTTTTTATTTCACCTGTTTTTTTTTGTTTTGTTCTTTAAAGTATTGCTCTAACACTAAAAAGGCTGGAGCAAAACTACCTTGCAGTTTGCAAGAGCGCAGAAAAAGGCGAAGAAAAGATAGAGCTCTTCTCTCGAATGCACAAAAGGGTTGCCACTATTGGTATTCGTAAAAGCGAGCGTGGGCGTGCATCGTAAAAAAATGTGTTGACAGTGCCATTAAGACGACGCAGTGGTCATATTTACCAAGATATTTACCAAGGTTCGTAAAACTTGGTATTTTTCAATGATCTTAACTTTTAAGCACTTCATTCTTCCCGAATTTCAACTTCCCAGCTTCCCACCAACTCTAATTTTTCTGTTGTATACGTATTTTCACTTAACGCGCGAGAAAATATCCAAAACTACTTTGAACTACATGATTCGAGACACGCTTCGAGAAGATCTCAAATTTATTATTCAAAATAATCAAAAACTAGAAATCACGAAAAAACATTTTAAAATATTTTGAGGGAAAAAAAGATAAATAATTATATTTCACTCCACATCATAAACATTCTTATATAATATTATATAAACTGAAAAAAAAGATAAATAATTATATTTCACTCCACATCATAAACATTCTTATATAATAATAATAATAATAATAATTAGCTGGAAAACGACTAATAAGTGTAGGATTCAAATCCATGAATACTTTCGGAGTTTACAAAGTAATATTTCTTGTGCATCAAATTAATTTATATAATAATAAGATGAAGGGGCAATAAACGTTGCAAAAAGTAGGTTAGCTACATAAATAGTTTGTTTCGTGATATAAGCTATCGATTTTCACTCTCTATGCCGTGCAAGGGCCGGTTCAGTCGGCCTAGTTAAAGTTCATACTGACATGAAAATAATTCAGAATACCGACAGGAAATCAACCCTCTGTCTTGAAACACGCGAATCTTTCAGTCAAAGGTGGTAAGGTCTAATGCCAAATCAATTGAAGAAACATGAGTTGAAAATTATAGCAAGACATGCAACGAATAATAGATAATGAAATCTGATATTCAAAGCTTATAACATAACAATTGAGAATTAATATACAAAACAAATATTTAAAAAATTAAATTAATTACATGATATTCTTTAAAATAAAAGTTCTAAAGTATTCAAGTTGTAAAAATTACCAATAATTTTTTAAGTACAGGTGCATAATGAATGTTTCAGATCCTGTTTTAATTTAAAGATGATTTTATATTTAATAAGAGAAATAAACTTTTTCTATTGAAACTAAATTTTATATCTTCACATACAAAAGAAAAGACATGTGAGTTTTTTCAGGAACTGTTAGGTCGTCTTGTATTGCGAATAAGTACAGAATATTTAGAGAGAGCGTGCTTAGACCGCGAAATGAAGGAGAGACAATCGCCCAGCAAGAGCGTGGGAAGGACTTTTTTGTGGGCCCTACACTCAACTTCTTTCCCTCGCCAAACGGACTCAGAATTACTTACTAATTTAACATTCTTAAAAATCTTATTTCTGATTAACATAATAAATTTAAAAATAAGAAAGGACCAAAAAATTGAGAAAAATAAAGAAATAAAAAAGGATTTAATTTAGCTATTGATATTGGCTGTAATTATAATCACAACACATTAATATTTTCCAATATGAGCGAATAAATTTTGTCAGTAGACATACCTCATTTTCCAGAATTTATGATTCAATAAAAAAACAGTAAATTTGTAAATGTAAAATAAATGCAAAATTTTACTTGTATAAACGGGTCTTTTTTATTCATTAAGATTAAATTCCGATAGAAGGAGACCCGTTTTGTAACGTTCTGCGGAATCGAAGTCTTTAAATATGACTTTTTATCATTAACGTATTTGCCTACCGGATTTCGCGCCGTTATATTATTATTAACGATCTATTAGCCTTGGATAGTGAAACAGTCCATGGAAATAAAATATGAAAGACTAAATATTAACCTATACTGAGATATTTTACTGTCACGAATAAAAATCTGATCATTTAAACGCGTAAAATTAATAATCGAATATTTATTCCAATCGCCTAATATAATCTAATAAAACGGTTCATCGAACTCCTTATCTGTACTGCAAAATGTACTTTCCAAAACGCATTTATATGAAAATGTAGTCATTTCTACCCAGAAGCCATCTGTTGATTTGCTACTTAAAATAAATAGTTTCTCATTTCTTTATGTATTCGTGTTTATAAACTATAACTATGTTAAAGAAAACTTTACTTTAATTTTTCCTTTAACCACTTCATAGTTGTTTCAAACGTTTAAGATTATTTATTTAACTTATAACTTTATAGATGTTATTTTGTTACGCTTCGTGGGGGAAAAGCATACCACATTTTAAGAAATGTAATTAGCATAATATTAAAGAATTTCCTTACAACTTTTGTCAACACAAAAAAAGTATGAGTTCAAGATGAACTAAAAAAATTTTCCAACTGAACCGAAAACTATTTCAAAATGAGCCAAATTATATATACTCTTATGATAGTTCATTTTTGATATACATTATTTTGAATTGTTTCTTGGATCAATTTGAACTCATATTTTTCCCTGTCAAGTGCCCTGATGTTTGAAGAAGAGTAGGGAAAGTAACCTGAACTGGATAAGTTCCCGACCTGAATAATACGTAAAAATGACTAAATATTTGAATTAAACGAATTGGAGTAATTTTTTATCAAATTATTATTATTATTATCAAACAATTTATTATCAAAAAGGGATTGTGCCATAATATGGTTTACCACTTATTTGCTGTTTTTTATATTAAGAATATAAAAAATGTGTTTTCGACATGAAGACGTAACTTTTACCTCTGATAATTTCGGCATTTTTATTCCGTAGGGTTTTTTTACAACTGTTTCTTTTGCTCTTTGAATTTACGGAACATTTGGTTCCACAGAAACAAACTTTTAATTATCACAAACAACGTAATTAAGATGTTTTCATTGGTAGTGTCATTTTCGTGACAAATTTACGGATAATTCGTGACAACAACACTCAAAAATTGTTCAAATGAGCCGCGCATTTTATCAAAATAAAAAAACTAGCTATTTTAGTAGATTTTTTCAGCATTTGAAGTTGGCAGAAGTGGCTGTATCATTTAATAGTAAATAAAATAGAGATAATATCTGGTGTATTTTTTACAATATATTTAAAAATATTACTTTTATCAAGACAAAAACATGTAAAAGTAACAATGCTGAAATGCTATTTAGTGAGATCAAGTGAAATATCGATCATTTAACAATGTGAGTGCTGTAAAACACGATTATCCGGATCGTGGTCCCAAATCCTCATCTGGATTATAGTGCAATGGTTCAGAAAAATATTAATTACGAATAAATATCTGATATAATCTTTGTTACGTTACTAGTATTGTTTAAAGGAATGTTTTATCTTTAATTTGGTACGTAATACTTTTCTTTTTTTAGTAAACTGTTTAATTATTATAAAGTCAAAACTTTCTTAATCCAGATCGAGTCACTCTCCCCTATTTAAAAAGAGCACTTGGAAAATTTTAACGACTTCAGAGGTCGATGGCACTACATTACCTAATCTAACCTCCACATTTAATTGGAAATCGTTGGAGGTTAGATGCATTGCATGAGAGAGAACAGCGCAAAATCGAGAGACAAACTTGGCTACAACGTGAATGTTTACACATAACGGATCTATTTCGAAAGCTCCATCCTATGTATACCATCTATGGTAATTCGGTTATTAGTTAAAACTACAGCGATGTCGTTATAAGACCGTTCCCTGTCGGTTTCTTGTTCACTTCGTGCTTCAGAAAACGACGGAGAAAGCAAATGTAGAGCGATGAAACGATACCAGTTCAGCCTTGTATAATCAAATGCATCCAACCTTTAAAAAAGAGTGATTTACAATAGAACCATAAAATATGTTAGCTATTAACAATGTTTTACGCTTGTGTGATAAAAAAAGAACTCTATACTTTTCCTTAAGATTGACAATAATTATAAAATATTGTCAACAGTTGAAAACTACTTGTTATTTGCTTGCAACATTGTGATACCATCAGGTTCATTTTTTAAAATACTTATTAATCCAATGCAGTTTATTGATATCGAATTATCACTTAACGTTTTTTTAATATCTTACTGAAAAAAATGGTAAATTGGGACAACTACTTTGGTTTGTAACATATGCCTCTTCTAGTTTATTAGTTGGGACAACTATTTTATTAGTATGCGTAACTATTCAGTTTGTTACTACAGCAATTTTAATAGTTACATCAACTAGTAAAAGTTTGTAAATACTAAAGTAGTTTGTCCAACTACTAAAGCAGTTGGCCCAACAGCACATTTTTTTCAGTGCTCCAACTTAATTATAATGAAAATTATAATTCAATAATCAAGTTTCCGTCCTATTTAATATGCAACAAGTTTATCAGATACTTTCTCACTTCACTCATAATGTAAAAATTTCTAAAAACGGCCTTTTTAACGGGACGAAAAAGTAACTTTACAGTATTTTCTAATTTTTCTTTGAACAATTTTACGATTTTTTTCTCTGCTAAAACTCGATGCGAATGATACTAAACGAAAAGCAATCATCTTTTTCTCGGATAACGATATTGCACCGCAGACCCTTTTTAGGAAAGAATACGAAATGATGTATGCAAAGAGTTTAGTAGAATGACGATACCTTCTTCCGGCGCAGCAGCTTCCAGTCAAAGTGACTCATCCTGTTTAGCTCGTTAACCTTTCTTTCTTCCCTCTCGCACCTTCTTTTTCACCTTTTCAATCTCTCGTTTCTTATTTTTCCTCTTTGACACACGTAAGTAGTCAAACCGACGAAATCAGAAAAAGAGACTCGAGTTAACCCTTTGGTCAATTTATTCCCCTGCGATTTAACTGCTCGCTTCGTTTCCTCTCGTTTATGCACGTCACAAGTCGATGGACCGAGGTGAGGGACATTGTCCACTTAAAAAAATCAACATCATCACGACACGATATCTGCGCGACCCTTGCTGAAAAGCTCATTGTTCTCCATGCTCGACCTCGGGATGCAAAACTCAGGTTCATTTGTGAAACACAGAAAAAAAATTAACAACACGCACAATCTTCTTCGTCCAGTACATCACTTTTTACGTTTCAATCACTTCCGGTAATTTTTTTGTTTGTATTAAGCAACTATGAAAGTACCGATGTTGATAATCACGATACGAGAATTGATTCTGAAAATAATATTCCTCTTTGTGGTTATGCAGAGTCGAAAACTTACTATTTTGAAAATAAATCATTCGAATAAAACAATGTTTCCTCATGATAAAATGGTTCAGAATTAGAAACACAGAAGATGAAGAAAAGAATTTTGCTTTTTTTTCATAATAATAAGACTCAGCTTCTTTCATTGAAATTTATAACATTTTTGCAGAGGGATCTTAAATGAATAATCCTTCTAAGCCTAATTTGCTATACGAAAAGAGTATAAATTATTGAAAAAGTAATAAAAAGTTCAATATTTTTAGATTATTAAGTTTTGATTTCACAAACAGTAGTATGCAATATAAACAACATTTTAAATCTTCAATAATGTGGTATCAATGCATAAAGCTGAAGTCAATTGAGGAATTTTCCCTATACATCCATACAGCATAATTTTCTTTATTTATCTGTAAATTTAATTCAAAACATAATTTTCTATATTTATCTCTGAATTTAATTCAAAACATTTCCACATTCAAGGATATACTTATAAATGTAACTGCATCACCTTTTCTAAAAAAAAATAACTCAGTTTTAAAAGAACGATATATTTTAGCAAGTCACATTTCGAAATTTTTAAATGAAAAGTAATATTTCCGAATATCGACCGTGACCTCTCGTGCCGTTCGTATCACAGAATCCTGTACCGCCATGGAAGCGTGGACTCCCAAATACGCGTCTTAACCACCGGAACCACCCTGAAAAATCCCTGTCAACTCAGAAATGAGACTATCTGTGTAGACGTCACTCGTTATTCAATTTCCATATCACTCAAAACTCGCGTAACCTCCGCCAGAAAATCATTCGCATATTCCTCAAACAGCTTCTGACAGATACGCAATCACTTTCACGAAAAAGAACACACGAGTTCGAATACCGGCTTTGTGCTCTATCGACTGACCCCGTTCGAAGCAAAGACACCCGGTATATGCGTCAAAGTATACATCAGGGATCGATTAACGACTCGTCAATGACCTGAAAAATTCAGCAAAACATAGAGTCTACTGCTCTGCCCGTTTTAAAGTGTCATTAATGAGTGCGTTTACGAGGGTGCAGGGCGGCGTACTGTCAAAATATCGGAGGAGACGAAGCGCCGCTCGGGGGTGGTTGGGAGGAAAAGCAAGAGAGAGAGAGAGAGAGAGAGAGAGAGAGAGAGAGAAAAGCTGGGGCAAGAAACACGAGCATGCGTCCTGATAAATCCAAGCTGTACCGACGCTTTTATCGAAAGTATTTAATTTCCAAATAGAGTCAGATTCATTTTCAGTTGGCGAATTTACCCCATATTGATTTATAATAATTTCCAGGATTTCACAAGAAAAATTTAAAAATGATCTACAACAAAAATTAAGATAAGACGCTGATTTGGTTCAAAATGAAGCGAAAAACTCTTTAATCCAATATTGATTTCATTTTATGTTGTAGATCATTTTGAACTTATCTTGGTTAATCTTGAATCAGTTTTTTTTGTGTTTGCATTGTCTTAACTAAAATACAGTGTAAAAGAAGTTAGTCCATAATTTTCAGCCTATCACAAACATGGTAAATTAGAGCACACCTGTTTTTCGTTTATCTATAAGTGAATACGTACATCACGAATTTTCAAACAGCCGGTGCACAAGCAGCTGGCTTATGCACACAAGTGTGCATACCATTTCCATATCAAATAAAGGGCTCTGTTTATCAATTTTACATAAATCCTACAGGGGAACAAGAACACCCTCCAAAGGGTCCTGTGCGCATTAGCGAGTGATTATTATGGTAGGATTACCGATTTAACGACACAAAACTAGGGAGTGCAATTTTCAGATTGCCCTTTCCCATCTCTTTAAATACTTAAAATTATCTCTCAACACTACACAGTAAAAAAGAATACTTAACATTGTTACACCTTAAAATGGTTTGTATTATTAAATTCAGTAAAATTTGTCTGGATTTAAGTAAAATTGATTCTAAATTTAAGACTCAATTCTGAAAGTCAGGTAACATGGTATTAAATTTAGACCAATATTGCTTAAATTTAGGGGTGTGTAAAATTTTTAAACACACGAACTCGATAATTCGTGTCGGGTTTTTTCAGGTCGGGTCAGGTTGACGGGTTGTCGGGTTAACCGAAAGCCCGACAATCCGATCTGACCCAAAAGTTCAGTTTAAAAATTTCAAGAAATTTCTGGAAATTTCCTAATTGAACTTTCGGGTCGGGTCGGTTTATCGGGTTAACCCGACAGCCCGATAACCCGACCCAACCTGACCCAAATCACTTTGCACATCACCACTTCAATTAAGACAAAATTTTGCTGAATTTAATCCAAACCATTTTATGGTGTAACAATGTTAAGTTCTTTTTTTTACCGTGTATATCCCTGTTGTTTTAATTTAATAGGTATGTTTAAAAAAACAACTTTTTTATTTTGGTCACCAATGCTGCCGTCCAAAGTAAAAAGATACGTAAATGACTTTGTGGTTTAGGGTTATTCTCTTAAACCTAGCAATGGAAAAGTAGACCTAAGCGACAATGTCACTTATTTATCTTTTTACTTTGGACGGCAGAATGATCGTTTTCTTGTACTTTTCCAAAAAAAGTGAACATGTATTTTTTTTTAAATTGGTTAATATTAACACGTGGCGTCTGGCCCCTGAAGTTTCCCATAAGATTATCATGGGGAAAAAGACAAATCTTTATAAATTTTTTTTAAAACGTGAAAATGTAAAATTAACCATAGGCAATACTTTTGTCAACTTCTAACCTGAATGCGATAGAAAACCATAATCTTTTTCTAAATTTTTCAACAATTTCCAAAAGTTTATTATAGTTAAAACTTTTTCAACTTCCTGTGAATTGTTTAAACAATTTTTGTTTTTAAAATAATTTCTTTTTTTATAAATATTGTGAATTGATGGTGTTTTCTCAATGCTACAAGCTAATTATTCATCATTAAAAGTCAACGAAAAAATTTTAGCTGTTTTTTAATTGTTTAAACAAAATTTAATTGTTGAAATATTGAAATGTTACTTCTAACCTGAATGCGATAGAAAATCATAATCTTTTTCAAAATTATTCAACAAGTTCCATAAGTTTATTAAAATTAAAACTTTCTTCAACTTCTGGTGAATTAATGAAACAATTTTTATTTGTTTAAATAATATATTATCCCAAAATATAGTGAATTAATGATATTTTATAAAAATAATCCTAATAAATCAATATAAAATGTCGACAAATTAAACAATTATTAATTGTTTAAACAATTGATAAATAACTGAAACTAATTCGCCGACCTTTCATATTGACTTATTAGGTTGTAGTGTTATAAAAATACCATTAATTCACGTCATTTTGAGATAAAAAATATTATTTAAACAAATAAAAATTGTTTAAACAATTCACAAAAAGTTGAACAAAGTTTTTATTATAATAAACCTGTGGAACTTGTTGAATAATTTAGAAAAAAAAAATATGATTTACTATCGCATTCAGATTAGAAATTACATTTCAACATTTCAACAATTAAATATTGTTTAAACAACTGAAATGTATACACTGACTCTTTATATTAATTAAGCAGCTTGTTGCATTGATAAAAAATGGAAAAAAAGTGTTAATTAATGTTAATATTCGGTGAACCTATATGATTACCCTGTTATGGGAGTGGATTTTGGGGCCGCATAAAAGGGGTTGAGGAGAGTTGAAATGAAAAATCAGTGATAGATTCCAAAATACGTTCTTTGAAACAT
>JBAGKK010505535.1:0-14404 GCA_037177015.1 Euceroptres primus | reverse complement strand
CATTAATTAGTAGAAATGCTTACTAAAGCAATTGGTAAACGATTAGGCACTATTTCATTAGTAGAAAACTACTAATTCAAATTTAGAGAGCAGATCAATTTTACTGAATTTAATCGAAACCATTTAAAAATGTAAGAATTTTAAGTATTTTTATTTACTGCATAAATTTAAATTCCAAATCGTAACTTTGACCCAATTTTAACGATAAACAGCTTATTTTATTCTTTGAATGATTCTCTATAATTTTTATAGTTGGTTTTTATTAGAATTTAGTTATTTAGGATTGAAACACCAACATTTTGGAATTAAAACAATATTTTTATATTATATAATTCCGAAATTAGTTAATTTTGATAAAAACCAACGAGTATCATTTTAGAGAACTTTTTAAGGATGAAAATCAGTTGATTATTAAAATTGGATCAAAATTACGATTTTCCAGCCAAGATTGAAGAATAGAACGCAAAATATTAAATAACTGTTGTTAAATTATTTATATAAATTAATTTTATTAAATTATAATTAAAATTTAAATCATTATTCCAGAAAAAAGGGATATTTTGAAAAAATAATGGAAAAAATCATTTACCTGGACATGGCAACGACTGTAGAGACAGCATGGTACATCGCCTGCTTTCCTCTTTGTTAGTAAAAGAATTATAATTATTTGTTAGTAACGGAAAGTTAATATATATATTTTTTAAAAAGTTTTTTCATACGATATTATTACTATTAATAGGTGTTGGTTGTTGTTTTTTAATACAGTAGGATGAATCTGTACGTTTCAATGTTAAAAATGATGATCAAACATCGTCAAATGTAAAATTTGACAAAAAAATTCTACTTAAAGAAAATTAATGTTTATATATTAGTCAATGAAATTGAATTAATCTTAAATAAATATTTGACTCAAAACATTAAAAATTAAATACTTGAACTCTTTAGAATTTCCACACGTTTAAGACATCAAACATCATCAATATAGACAAACCGTAAAACATAAAAGATTTCACTTAAACTTCTAACTTTATCTCTGAGAATTCTAATCTAATCTTCTGGCTTAGCTTCTGAAATTCTTTTATAGTTTTTTTACAGCTCTTATTTTCAGAAATTGAGGAATAAATTGGAATTAAAATTTTGATGTTCTTTTCAGCATAATAGACTGAAAGTAGTAAATACGAGCAAGTGACAATTTCAGAGCGGAACTTTTTCTATTTGGCTGGCACTAACCACGGGCTTGAAATAAACAATAAAAAAGCACTAACTTTTCTGCAGGCGGTGGCGTCGTGGGCGAGCTCGTCTTCAAACTTTTAAACGCTTTCAGCCATTTGTGCTTGGTACTTCCTGTCGAGCCATTCGACATTTTCCGGCTGCTCACCCCATCTGGCTGCCCAGCCTCTCCGGCTCCAAAGAGCTCCTTCTGCAAAATTCATTATCCACTCGTTATGAATTATAAATGTTGATCGACCCACGGAAAGACCCTTCGAGATATGATAGGTATTGCCGTATTAGGATTACCAACTCCTGCACATTAAAATTTTCGATACAAGCCACCGGTTTCAGGAACTATCTATTTTCAAGTCTAGATCTTTCTTTTTTTTATTCTCGTCCTCTTCCCATTAAAATTACAACCTCTATAATTGGTGATTAATATTTTCCAACCGCCTATCAAAAATTACTGTATTTATTCAGAATTTTTAAAAAAATGTATCAAGGGTTGTTCGAGCTTTATTAACTCAGGAATTAATTCGAAAGGCGACTAATTTTGACAGTTTTTAATTGTTAAAATGTAGAATTTTTGTAACGTCAAACTTGAAACGTTTTGAAGGATTAAGACTTAATACTTTCAAGTTAAAGAATCCAAGGATGTTTCCAATCGAAAGGAAACTAATTTAAGAACTTGGGAAAATGACATTTATCCTGGGTGCAATTTAATAATCTGAAGATAAGAAGGGAAGAAAGAAAATGACCGAATTTCAATCAACGTCACGTAACTTGAACAGTTGAGGAGGGTTAAATAAGAAAACAGTATCACTCGAAATAAAATATTCAGGGATCAAAGACTCTGAAATGCCCTAAACCTAAATCCACCCTCAGAAGAAATCGGGTTTTCATGTTGTCAACCCACGCTTCGTGTCAAAGAATGCGCCTGCTTAGTCCTTATCCTTTTTTTGGCCTTTCTCTCTTCACTTTCTAAGGATCGACACTTTCTTACTCCACGAACAATCATATTAAATTCGATTTATTTTTTATTTAGAATTTTAAGAGTTAAAAGAATTTTATGATAATGTAAAAACTGGAATGGATATCTGCACGAATCGGAGAATACGTTTATACTGGATGATTCGATGAGTGAATACGAGACCTTAAAGCATGAAGCCAATGTAATTTTAATACTTAATTGGATATAGAACGCGGTCGAGTCTGCAAAATCGTATCAACAATGGATTGATCAAATCGTATTCTAGATACTTTAATTGATGTGCATATGGATTAAAAATATTTGAAAATAATTAATTTAAGAAGTTTTTACTTCCAGGACTTTAATCTTGAGTTCGTTTCAATTTACAAGGGTTGAAATTAATATAATTAGTAATTTAAAGACTTTATTTTTATTTAAACAAAAACGTTTCTATTTTATGTTCTTAACATTAAAAAATATTTTTCCTTTAGCTCTCTCTCTCTCTCTCTCTCTCTCTCTCTCTCTCTCTCTCTCTCTCTCTATTAGAACTTGATTTATAAAATCGCAAATAATACTTTTGTAAAAAGCGTATTCAACACAGGCTTATAGGTACTTACAAAAGCACGCTCTTTGTTGATTTCGAAATAATTGAAGTTCATGTTTACTGAATCAACTGCAGTGACAAGTGGAACAAATACAAATTGTACAAATCGATTTTCCAATCAGGACGAACAATTTGCAAGGCACAAAGTGATTTATTTTTGTTTACTTTATAACAGTCTACCAAAATATTTTATTTGTAATAATCTACCAAACCTTTTGTAAACAAAAGAGAGACGTGTTCCAAGTTCTTTAACAAAGAATTTTTTTTATATTTTAGTAAATTTTTATATTTTAGTAAAATATTTCATGAGTAAAACCTGCTTTTTTTCCCTTCGAGAATCGTAAAGCCTTATTTGTGTTTCACTTGTGTAGAATATAGATTTTTAAAGAGAAAAATTAGTCAGATTGTATAACATTGCATTGTGTACTTTTCTGTGTGGAGGAACTCAACAAAACGACGAAGAATGAATGAAAAGAAAAACTAAGGTTTCACTTTACATAGTTCTTCTTTTCTTTCTGAATGTTTTCTTCCGAGGAGAAATTTATTTATTTATATCCTCAAAGCAGTACGTTTCTTGTCGAATATTTGCAACATTTGCTTATTTGATATCGGACAAATTTAATTATAAATAAAAATGAGAACAATTTACTTGCGCTATAGAATCTTGTAACTTTAACAATATAAAAGGAAAGGAAGGAAAAGGAGTAGAGAAACGATTAATGCTGTCTTAAGCAGACGGTTTTGACGGAGATTGTCGTTTCTATGTTCTCATAATGAAACTCTTACTGGAGCAAGGTTTTATGTAACAATGAACATATTGTTGTATGAAGCATTGTCCCTACCTACGCTTCAAAATCTCATTACGTTTTAAACGAATTTAACGTAAGCAGAACAAAAGTGGTAGTTTATTCTAATTTATTTTAATCTTTTGAATAAAATCATTTTCCACGTTGATTAGTAATAATTATTATTAATTATTAATTATTCTTATTTTATATTTATTATTTTATCAATTCTGGTTTAAAGGAAAAAAATTATGCAGTCTTTAAAATTCTATCAAATTATATACAAATTTAATTTTCAGAGAACCTTAAAAAGTTATATTATAAAATTCTTTAAAACTATGGAATATTAAATGTTTTAAAATAAATGAATAAATAAATGAACTTGTTCTACGCATTAGTTTCAAAACAGGAAATACCATATTTTATGTTTTTCTTTCCCATTTCCGATTCCTGTGTTTTTAGCAATAAAACCATAAACCGCTCATGTTCTAATATTCAACATTCGTTTAAAATTTATGTTACGTAGTTTACAATTTTGCAATTATGTTAATCTTGTGGAAATTCAGGAATCAGTAAAACGGAAGTTACCGGTCTTACCTCCTTCCAAATTTAATACAGTCTCGAGTCAAGTACATTAACAAAAACAAACTTAGTCAGCAATTCAGACCAGCAAATAGCATCCTGATTGCACATTTTAATTTAACTTTTAATTTATAATAAATTTAAATTTATAAATAGAAGTAATAATATTAATAATAAATACAAATTTATATAAATAGAAGTAATAATATTGATAATATTTGAAATAATGCATTAAAACTGAAGGGTGGCAGTACAAAACTAGATAACCAACATTTTTGTCGAAAGTGGGTTTTTTGCATAAAAAATTCTTAAAAAATCAAATACATGTTGTGTTAAAAGGATTTCTTCGAAATCTCATTTTTAACACTTTAGTGCCCACTTTGCCATAAGGTAACCTTCAGTTTTAAAAAAAATAACTTTTACAATTTTAATTTAAAAATTCTGAGAAAATTTGACAAGAATAGCACTTCTTTAAGGAAAACCTTAAAGAAAGTTTTTCAGCAAAAAATTGGTATAAAAAATTTTTTTAGTTGCAAAAATTGAAAAATTGAATTTTCCAAAAATTCAGTTTTCTAAAGAAACTTGATATTAATTGAAGAAATTAATATTTTGAAATTATCAAATTTTATTCATAAGAAAATTTAATTTTCTTTTTTTAACACACTTTCAGCGAAAAATTGTTAGTCTCAGTGCGATACCGTTACACTAAATCTTGATTTTCTCAGAACAGAATTATTCTCTCTGATCAAACATTTTTTATTCTCATTCAGCATCTCCATATCTCGGGAGTAAGTTTTTTATTTTGTAAAATATTGAAAATTCGATTTTTAATCGCTATTCAAAGCCGATTTTGAAAACCTATTAAATTCTAACCTCAAAATTCTCGGTCGATTTGCTCGGCATTGGTTAACTTTTTTACACCAAACATTGTTTACCCGTATTCAGCAACTCAATATCACGGGAGCAAGTTTTCATTTTTTTTTAAACTGAAAATTACATTTTTTATTGCAATCTGCAGCAGAGCCTGCTTCAATTTTTAGTTAGTGTCAATTCGAAATTGTCAACTTCTACATCTATTTCCTCGAAATTGAATAACTCTTTCTAATTAAACTTTTTGACATCAAGTCAGTAACACTTCAGCTCGGAAGTGGACTTTTGTTTTACCTTTAAACGGTGATTTCGATTTTACAGAATGTTTTTTCGTTCTCCTTAAAAACTGACATTTTGTTGATTATCTAGTTTTGTACTGCCTTTAATTCTGGTTTAAAAGAAAAAAATTATTTTGTACTACCTTTAATTCTGGTTTAAAGGAAAAAAATTATGCAGTCTTTAAAATTCTATCAAATTATATACAAATGCAATTTTCAGAGAACCTTAAAAAATTAGATTACGAAATTCTTTAAAACTATGGAATATTAAATGTTTTAAAATAAATGAATAAATAAATGAACTTGTTCTATGCATTAGTTTCAAAACAGAAAATATCATATTTTATCTGTTCTTTTCCATTTCGGATTCCTGTGTTTTTAGCAATAAAACCACAAACCGCCCACGTTCTAATATTCAACATTCCGTTAAAATTTATGTTACGTAGTTTACAATTTTGCAATTATGTTACTCATGTGGAAATTCAGGAATCAGTAAAACGGAAGTTACCGGTCTTACCTCCTTCCAAATTTAATATAGTCTCGAGTCAAGTACATTAACAAAAACAAACTTACTTAGTCAGCAATTCAGACCAGCAAATAGCATCTTGATTGCACATTTTGATTTAACTTTTAATTTATAATAAATTGAAATTTATAAATAGAAGTAATAATATTAATAATAAATACAAATTTATATAAATAGAAGTAATAATGTTAATGATAAATACAAATTTATATAAATAGAAGTAATAATGTTAATAATAAATACAAATTTATATAAATAGAAGTAATAATATTAATAATAAATACAAATTTATATAAATAGAAGTAATAATATTGATAATAATTGAAATAATGCATTAAAACTACACTTTTAGTTTAACTCAAATATTATTAAATTAATTTCAATACAAATATTCTCATTTTTGAATAGAAATATAGTGAAAGCATAAAAAAATAGAACCAACAAATAATTAAAATTGGGATTTGGTTCAGAGAAACCAAATTTTTAATGGCAACTTTGTTGAGCCTGATGAGACCTATAAATTCTAATCAAAGATTTCAAAAACTTTAATTTGCACAAAATACGACGCTCGTAGTTTTTTATGGTTTATGTGAACCCTGATTGGTCATTTCTAAATGAAATAAATAACTGGACCTTTATGTCACCACATAAAAAAACTCATCTATAAAAATTTTACACGCTATTCTCTTTCTGAAATTGTTTTTTTTTTGTAGAATACCTGCAAAAGAAAGCCAATTTCGTAAAAATGTTTTACAATAGAAATGTCACTTATCAATTGAAGACATGAGAATGACAACTCCATAAAGACCACTTGAAGTTGGCCCCTAAATTAGACTATTTTAACTATTACTTGGGGGGCTAACTTCAAATGGTCTTTAACAAGTTATCATTCTCATGTCTTCAATTATAAAAAATATAAAAAATTGCAAAAATGAAAGGGTAATGCCATCTATATCACAATGAAAATTTTTAATTAAAAAATGTTAAATAAAAAACAATTAAATTAAAAATAAAAGAATAAAGTCAAACATTTGACAATTTAGACACTACTTTCTTTCTGTTTTTCGTACTCCTTTACAGAACAGTTAATTATTGTAAAGTAAATAAAATATGAAAATAGGTAAAAATGATGTAAAATGTACAAGTTTAGTGAACAAAATATATAGAAGAAGAATATGGTCAGAAAACAATAAAAATAGACGAAGAAAAGTGTACGAAATGGACCAAAAAACTATTTTCAAAAATGAGGAAAATATTGTGAATTAAAATGCTGACATCACGTGAATTCTGCTCGACACATAAGTATCTCTTCATCGTGAGATAAGGATTGATTTTACGTCACACTAAGTATAAGGAGAACACCTTTCACGTGCACCGAGTACTGTTCTAACCACACTAGCATGCTTCGAAGCACCAGAATCGCATGAGACGAGATTTTATTGGGAATCGGCAATAATTCACTTTCAATAACTGACATCAATCCAGAGGGATAATAATTATAATGGAAAATCATGATACTAACAACCCGAGTACGAAGAGTGGTCCAACCCATGGCGAATTGAGATTTTGGTACTTTCTTCTTCGCTGACCTATGTCACCAAACTGGACTAGGATATTCAAAGAGAGGAAAAGAGTGGGTGAGAGATGAAAGGGGTAGGGAGAAAGAGAGCGAGGGGTACAGAGAGCAATGCCAGCTGCAGGATGGATTTTCCAGCTGTGTACCTACTTTGGCCACCGAGTGCGGGTGACCCAGTTGCGAGGGCGCATGTCCCTTTATCACGCGGTCTCGGCATATTTATTTGCCTATTTTCAATATACCTGTGTCCTAAACCTCCACTGATCCATCGTCCTTTGTTCAACATTCAATAAACACCAATTAATGATCCTTTTACAAATTCACACTAAGTTCGATTAAACACCCCTAGGAAATTAGCTAGGGTTGGAGTTCGTGTTGTTCATTTATTTATTTATTTCTCACAAGTTCCTGGGGCTTGTAACTAAGGAACATAGATGTCAGAAAATAAAGAAAGAATAAAGTTTACCTCGATTTCGGGGTAAAAACAAGTCCTTTTTTCAACATTAAGGTAAATGTCCCAGTAATCGTGACCTTAGTCTCAGTAATCGTTTCGCCACCAATCTTATTTTTTAAGCATTTATACTTGATTGTTATTGATTTTGATAATAAATAATGCTAAAGCTCATTAGTTTTGGTTAGTAAATACTTTTTTAAAGATCTTTTATAATTATTTCTTCAGGTTATAAGCCAATTGCACGATTACTGGGACCGATACGATTACTGGGCCATCTACCTTACAAAAATTAACTTCACAGGATAAATTTTGCACAAATATTGGTTAAATTTTCTTTTGTTTTTCCATAGCGACACAAATGTATTTAGAAAGTTGCCTGAATAAAAATTTCTTCCTCTAAAAATTACTTTGCAACAAAATTTATCCTTACATTGTAGAAAAACAGGAAATCAAACGTAACCTTTCGGGTTTTTTACAAAAAGTTGATTTTATAGATCTTAAAGGAAGATTTAATGTTCTGCAAAGAGATTTGCGAAATCCAAAAGATATGAGAGTTAATATGAAATTAAAATTTTGTTAATAAACCTTAATGTTTAATTTTCTTCCGAAAAGAATGAAACAAGACCGGAATGATTCGAGTTTTGGTCATATTTGTTCTTTTACGAATAACAATAAAATTGAACATTAAGGTTAAGTATTGAAATTTAAATTTCATATTAACTCAGATGCCCTTCGAATTTCGTAAATCTAAGTCCGTTTCAAATGGCAAGATTTATTTATAACATATTTTTAATACATGTTAGTTCATACATAAAAAGAAAATAATTTTTCCTACATAAAATGGAGATGAATACATTTGTCGAAAATTTTCAATGGATGTTTCATACATATAATGAAATATTTCATGCAGCATGAAATTTTGAACTTGTTTTTTCATACAGACAAAAATATTGTAATATTTCAAACAGATAAAAAAAGTTGTTCTTTTAAACAGATAAAAAAATATGGTGTTGTTTCATACAGATTTAAACGAAAGACTTGATATTTCATACAGGAAAGAAAATATTTCGATACTTTGAGTGCAGATTTTAAGAAAGGGTACGTCTTTATTTAAATTTTAGATTTATAAGATTTATTTTTTTCTTATTCAATGTTTAATATTAAATATTAAAAATATTTTTAAAAAATCAACTATATATAGTTATGTCTAATTGGTGGTTCCTCAAAAACAACATTGCTGCTCCTGAATCGCCAATGAAACATCATTGTCACGTGGAATCTTCTTCAGGTATATTGTAATTCTTTTGTAGTGAATTTTCTTTATATAAATGAATAAAATGTTCATCAGGTACTCTACTAGGAAATTTTAAAAATTCCCCTGGGGGTACAGATACAACATTTCTGAAAAACTTTGTATATCCAACATTCTGGAGAAACGTTCAATATCCGATATTCCGAAATAACGTTTTATATACCACATCCCTGAATAACGTTGTATACCCCGCAACCCAGATAACGTTGTATATTCACCATTTTCATATATTCTGAAATAACGTTATATGTATCACATCCTCGAATAACGTTGTATATCCAAAATTTTGGAAAATCGTTCTATGAGCGATATTATGGAATGACGTATATTCAAATTTAGAGAGTAACGATACCAGTGACTACTAAGATTAATTTACAAAATGTAATTAATTTGCCCTTAGTGTAGTTTTTTCTGTGTAATTATTTGGGAAATTGACAGAAAGAGAACACGAATAATAAAACTAAAATATAAATATATAAATACACGGTACAGTAATATAATAATTGCAAAATAAGTATTTTGTGTAATGACTAAACTTTACACAAACAGGTCAGCATCAAATGCAAAATTTAATAATTAGTAGAAATTTTCAATAAAGTAAATTAATGGCTCAATTGTCACCAATTCAGATTTATAGGTATATAAAAAATTTATTATAATAAAAAACATTTTTCATATCAAAACGCCCTTAAGCCTAATTTGTTCGTTATTTTGTATAAAAATATTCTCTAACAAAGATGAAGACAATCGGATAAGATTGAAAAGTCACTCATTAACGTTATACCAGTTTTCAACATTTATGCTGAGAAAAATGGTTGGTTGGGCACAATATAAAATGAAAAATATAAAAATAATATGAAATATACGAAATATACTTATGTTATTTTATTAGTTTTGACAACCATTTCATTAGATGCAGTGACTTCAGGGTGTCTAGCGATCAGGCCATTTAAAATTCCCGAGTTTTTCCCGGTTTTTTTCGGTCAACTTTTATTCCCCGATCAAGTTAAAAATGTCTTTTTGAGATTTTTAGAAGTGAACATATACAAAGAAAAGGGAATTTTAACATAATATACATATACAAAATTTATATCGTAAAAAAGATAATTATTTATTTACACGTGTCAAACTTATGTTTAATCCCAGATTGAAGTGATAAATATTAATCGAAAATACATATTTTGAAACTTTCGTAACACGTAAAATAAATATTTATTAACAAAATCACAAGCAGTTGCTTAAATGCTATTGAAATCTGAAGAATAAAAAAATAAAATATAAGTTAAAATCTCGATCATAAATAAAATTCCCGGTTTTTTCCCGGTAAAATAAAATTCCCGGGGTTTTTCCGGTTATTTCCTGGTAAAATAAAATTCCCGGGTTTTTCCCGATTTCCCGGTTCGCTAGACACCCTGGACTTTTCAATAAGTTTCATCAACTAATAAAATGGTTATCCCAACTAATAAAATAACAGAGGCTTATTTTTCAAACTAAGTAGTATAGCTGAACTAATCATTCTTTTCTATTTAATAGCTTAAAATTCGAAAGATACTTTTGGGGCACATTTTAATAAAGTGACACTTTTTTTTAAAGATAATTTCATATGCATTTTTACTTTTATGTCAAGTGTCAAGTGACACTTTGTTTTTAAGATAATTTCATATGCATTTTTACTTTTATGTCAAATTTTTCTTCAGAAAGTGACAAAGTCTATTAATATGAATGACTAAAAAAAAATGGTCGGAAAACTTAAATTTCAACCGTAAATATTGAAGAAAGAAACTAAATATCGTTTCTAGAAAATTTCGACTTTCGAAGTTTTTTACAAAAAACTAAAATATCATAGTCAACTCGTCTGAATTTAAAAAATACGATTTTAGATCGAACCCTTTTTATTTTTAGCAGTTAAAGATTAAGATTTCAAATTGATTTCAGATTTCAAATTAAAGATTTCAAATTTCGAGCTTTTAAATTGTAAAGGTCAGAAAAGAACCTGTTACAAACATTTTTACTTTGATTCCAAATCTCTTATACGCACTGAAAAAAAAGTTTAGCTCGCTTTCGTCTTCTAAGAAAATATAGCTCTTACCTAAATGTCTAGCTGTTTTAGCTTTTTGCCATCTAAAAATTTTGTAGATAGGAAAATTTAGCTAAAACAGCTAGATATTTAGGAAACACAGCTATATTTCCTTAGAAGACGAAATCCAGCTGTACGATTAGCTGGAACGGTTAAACCATTTTTTTTCAGTGCATATATCTGCGTTTTTACTTCATTTGAAGTGTTGTTGCAATAGGTCAATAGGATAACAGTCTCTTTGACATCAGAGTTTAACCAGCTTTATCCCTCTCGTGAAAGGTTTCAACCCCTTACCGACAGATGGAAGCAGGGATTGCGAAACGAGATCCTTTCTGCGAACTCGGATAATACTCGTATCCTCGTAATGTAGGATTAAAACTTTTCCTACATATCATCCTTTTCCAACAAAAGATAATCCAAAACTGCTTTAAAAAAGAACTTAAAGCAACAGATTACTTTAGAAAATGGAAAATTTACTATAAATAAAACAAAACTGAGAAAAAACTTTTAAATAAAATATAAGAGCTTAAAAAAAAACAATGAAACAACAAAATAATGTAAAATAATGAAAAATAATGTATAAAGTACTAATGGTTATCAACTATAGTGGAATAAGTAATTCACGATGGAATTCAATCGGGGAAGTAGTTCCAGAAAATACTCATGTCAGGTAATGACTCCCGAATGATATTTATTAGATTCCAAAGTAATTTAGCAAACAGGCATCGTAATTTGATAAAAAAAAATCATAAGCAATCAGAGAATGGACATGATTAGGAATTCGCGTGATAAGACCAATTTTCAGTAATCTTTTAGGAGAAAGATAATAAAATAAAGTAATATTGGTGGCAAAGACACGTGTTGAGGTAGAATAAAGAGGCAAGCTAAATCGACCCTCCTGTTGAATTGCGTGCCGAGGGTAGCCTATATCTATATTCAATGTGAGTGGAATCATATGTCCTGAATGAACCCCACCACATGACACTCTAGACTTGGAGGAAACGTTATTTTATGCTGGCTGAATTTACATGCCATTCGAGTTAATTGAAATTTACTGTAGAACTAAATCAGAACATTGAATAATTAGAATCTGCATGTGGTAAGGAATAATGCTACATATCTGCAAAACATCTCAGATTCTACTAGTTCTAAAAACCATTCTATAGTTTTGTCGAAAAAAATTTTTAAGTAGTGGGATTTATTTTTCAAAACTTTATTTTACTCTATAAGATTTCTTATTTAGAACATTCTTTCTTGGTATTTTGATGACCTATAAATTGTCAAATTATATTACTAAAATTAAGAATTTACTATTTTAATCATTACTGGTATTTTATCTCTCAAAACTAAATCCTCCAAGTTTGTATATTTCCAAAATGACGATGCAAATAAATGCGAACGTGGTGGCTGTCAGTGTCAATGTATCTTTGAAAAGATTAAGTAGATTTGGCATCAAACTCAATATTTCACGTTTGGGCTCACATATGGGTACCTTCTCTTCAACTCTGAAGATCCACTCAAGAGCGTCGAGAATCAGGCCAGGTAGTCAAAGGGTGTGGTAACAGTGGCGTATTTGAATCTGCTACTTTGTACCACACATAAAATTACATTCAAGTGGTCCTTAAAAATTTAAGAAGCGATTCCATCGTCTCGATTAAATTTTTAATCTCCCATTAAACCGAAGGTCAATGAATCAGCTTTCCCCAACTTCTAGATTAAGTGGATTTTAAAATTTAACCCATAATTGCGGAATTGCCTCTAATTTTTTTACGAGTTTGCCATTTATCAAAGAAAGCAAGACTATTTATTACTTAATTTCCTTGCAAGTAAATTTATTGCAAACTTGATTGATCAATTTTTAAACAACTGGCCAAGAAGAACATTTTTTAGGATGTTAATAAACAAGCCATTTCCATTTTAATAAATCATTTATGTAATTAAGGATGTAGTCACCGTACAGTCAAGCTCAAAGTTAATTAAATCTTTATGCTGATTTATAAAATCAAGCAGAATAAACCTAAAATTACTTTTAACCGTTGACTACTCGATTTTTGAGTTTACACCAGATTTCAAAATTTCAAGAGATTTCAAAAGATTTCAAGAGATTTCAAAGATTTCAAGAGATTTCATGAGACTTAAAGAGATTTCAAGAGATTTCAAAGACTTCATGAAAACATGTACACAAGATTTCAAAAGTAATTAGCCCCTCGAGTAAAACAAAATGTCAAAAGATTTAAAAAATTTCACAAAAATTTCAAAAAATTTCAAAAAATTTAAAAGGTTTTAAGGATTTCAAAAGATTTCAAAGATTTCAGACTCGGAGTCATTGATTGTATTGTTTGTTCAGTTCATGATATGATTCATGGAGATATGTAAATGTCTGGTCTGATAAAAAGATTTCAAAAGATTTCAAGAGATTTCAAAGATTTCATGAGATTTAAAGAGATTTCAGGAGATTTAAAAGATTTCACGAAAACATGTACACAAGATTTCAAAAATAGTTAGCCTCTCGAGTAAAAAAAAATGTCAAAAGATTTAAAAGATTTCACAAAAATTTCAAAATATTTCAAGAACTTTAAAAAGTTTCAAGGATTTCAAAAGATTTCAAAGATTTCAAACGATTTTAAAAGATTTCAAGAGATTTCAAAGATTTAAAACGATTTCAAAAAATTTCAAAAAATTTAAAAGGTTTCAAGGATTTTAAAGATTTTAAAAGATTTCAAAATATTTCAAACAATTTCGAAAGATTTCACGAAGGATGTACACCAGATTTCAAGAGTGGTTAGCCCCTCGTTCTAACGAATTTTGAAAAAAAAATCTAAGGGTACTTTAGAAAAACATAGTCTGGGTCATAATTGTTAACTAAATTTGTTTAAATATTTCCGTTTTTTCCTTCGTCTTAGACAAAAGTCGTAATTTTTATTCAATTTCAATTTTCAGTAGCTCATTTTGTTCATTAAAAGATCCTTTATAGTTCAATTTGGTAGGTTTTTATTAAAATTATTTTATTTAAAATTAAAAACAATAAACAAACAATAACATATTAAAGAATATGTCAAATTACAAATTTTAATAAAAACTTATCAAATACAACTGTATAAAGGATCTTTTCAGGAACAAAATGAGCTGTTGAAAAATGGAAGGATCCTGGATCCTTT
>JBAGKK010505524.1:0-14405 GCA_037177015.1 Euceroptres primus | reverse complement strand
TACCATGTTTTCAAATAATTATATTTACTATGTGAGAATAGAGTTTTTCGCTTTTTGAAAAGTATTTTTCACTGTGCAATTAATATTTTCTAGCCATTTTCATGTGCATTTTACACTTTCAAATAGTAGGTGCTTCTTTTTACCATGTAACAACTACAACAACTACAAATAGTAGGTCCTTCTTTTTACCATGTAACAACTACAACAACTACAAATAGTAGGTCCTTCTTTTTACCATGTAACAACTACAACGTTCTTAAAATCTATTTTTCTCCGTGCAACTTTAATGAATCACTCTGAGCGTTTCAATTTTGTAGAGAAAAAGATTGCATTGAGTGGTTCATGGAAGAATTGTAAAGTTTGTCTGATAAAGTAAATTCTTTTTTAACAAATCTTGTGCCTATGAAATTTCTAGCACTAAAATAAAAAGAATTTAAAACGGCTAAAAATTGTCACATATGTGAAAAACCGTTCAAATATGATGACCTTAAGCATTGCGATCATTGTCATTTTACAGGTAAATATCGCGGTGCAGCGCATCCAGGCTGCAATGTCAACTATAAAGACTCGCACGTTATCCCTGTAGTATTTCACAGTTTGTCTGGTTATGATTCGCATTTTTATTAAAGCTTTTACAACAAGTTTTGAAGAACGTATCTCTTTACTACCAATCAATAAAGAAAAATATATTTCATTAACGAAAGACATGGAAGATACGAAAGACGAGGAAAAAAATACTAAAGTCAGCTTGCGATTTATCGATTCTTTCCGATTCATGCCAAGCAGTCTCGAAAAATTGGCTTCTTACCTCAATAACAACGAAAATACAATTACAAGAAAGTTTTCCGAAAATGACACGGAATTCAATTTATTAACAAGAAAAGGTGTATTCCCATACGAATACATTAGCAGTTGAGAAAAATTAGAAGAAGAAAGTTTGCCTCCAAAACAGGCTTTTTATTATAAATTAAGGGATCATTCTGGTTTAGATGCTCAAAAAAAGGTTATTTTTGTAAATTTTTAAAAGAGTTAAAGAATTATAGATATTGATACAAAATTTGTTGAGCTTAATAAATACAATAAATAACTTTTTTTCATGTATTTCAAGAGTGTATTTATTAAGCTCAACTTTTATATCAATATCCATAATTCTTTAACTCTAAAAAGTTTACAGAAATAGCCTTTTTTTGAGCATCTAAACCAGAATGATCCCTTAAATGATACAAATATTTTCGATGAAGACTATAAACATGCGTGCAAAGTATGGGAAACATTTGACGTGAAAACTCTAGGCCAATATTCTGATTTGTACCTTAAAACCGATGACTTATTGCTGGAAGATATTTTTAAAAATTTCAGAAAAACTTGTTTCTCAACATACAATTTAGATCCCTTGCATATTATGCAGTATACAGCACCGGGACTTGCTTATGACGGGATGCTTAAATACACAGGAATTGAACCTCGCGCAAGTCGTTCTGCTAATTTCGTGCCTGGTCCACAGTACTGGTAGCCAGGAAGATGTAACTCGATCGGAAGTCTATTGATGATTACCATATGTTAAGCAAACCTCTACCACGTTTTTTTTTTAGGTTCGCTTACGACTGACTCTAGTTTTGTCTCCGTAAACGATCATACCTCTTTGAGAGATGTTTGCAGACTGAAGGTCCGGTCTATATAAGAAATGTATTTATAGTATTTTTTTCAGTCGTAGTCAAGATGCAGTTTGAAACACAGTCTACGAAATTACCTGTCGTGAATTTTGATTCGCTTGTAAAAAATGAGAAGAAAGTAAAAAAGCGTCATGGACATTTGCTTCCAAATAGTGTACGGGCAATATTTTGTGGTCCTTCCAACTGTGGAAAAACAAATGCCTTGTTGACTCTACTGCTACATCCGAATGGATTGCGATTTGAAAATGTTTACGTCTACTCAAAATCGTTGAATCAGCCAAAGTATAAATTTTTAGAAAAAGTTCTAAAATCTGTAGATGGTGTTCAATATTATCCATTCAGAGAGCATGAAGACGCTGTAATGCCAAGTGAAGCATAACCAAATTCAATAATTATATTTGATGACGTCGCTTGTGAAAAGCAAAATAATATAAAAACATTTTTTTCTATGGGTAGGCATCAGGATGTTGACTCTTTTTATTTATGCCAGACTTATATTTGTACTCAAAACACCTTATAAGGAACAATGTTATTAACAAGATGAGATGAACCTAAAGCATATATGTGATGATCACGTAAATACTGATATGTCTTTTTCGCCATTTAAAGGACTTTGTTTAGCTTGCTGGAATAAAAATAAGTATGGATTTATGGTTATTGATAAAGACAATGATCTAAATCAAGGCAGGTATAGAAAAGGGTTTGACTGTTTCCAAATAGAAACAGTTGTACTTTAGACATAGCCCAAGCAACATGTCTTTACAATGTGAGCATTTTCATAAGCAGAAAGATATTTTACATCAAATTGCTAAAGCTAGTGAAGCAATTCGGCGAAAGCATAGATTACTAAAATTAGGCAAGGAGACAGTTGAGCAGACGTTAAGTGATACTTTTAAGCCTATTGTTACACCACTTGAAAAAATATTTGGTGGCTTTGAGAATTGTAAAAAAGTAGATTCCATAAGCAAGAAAAAAGAGAAGCATGAAGGAAAAAAGGATTTTCAGCAAAAAAAAACCGATTTTTCAAGCATTAAAAAGTGATACAAGAATATCCAATCAATATTTTTTGAAATCCTCGTGTCTGATTTGAGATATTAGTAGTAAAAGTAAGCCCTCCAAATTTCATCAATTTGTCTGCAATCGTTTTCAATGTATCGTGTTCACAAAAAAGTGTGACATACACACATCCGGACACTTGTTCAGAACCTTGTAGTAGACATTTACCAATTGACGAACTTTAATTAAAAGATTTTAAAATTTTTCGAAAACGTGACCATTACAAAGCTTCCTCTAAAAGGATGTAATAGAGAAAACTGAAAAAAACACATTTTAATCCACGCATTCATAAGTTTTACGCAAAACAAATGAAGAAACAACCAACTTCATTCTCATCTTTCAGAATTCCAAGGTACTATTTCCATGCCATTTGTCGGAAACAAATAAAAAAATTGCTTCTCTTTATCAGTTACATTTTCAATAGCCTTTCCTGAAAAGTTATCAAAATCAGAGATAGAACCCTGTGGTTCTGGGGTCACGATATAACAATGTTTTGTCTAATAATCTCAGCTTAAAACAAAAAATTGAAGAGCCCTATATTTAATATTAATTATTTATAGGACGACAAACTTAAAGAAGTTGGCTTTTTCACCTTTATTTTACTTCCTAACGATTTTGACAAAGGATCACCTTCGTCTGAAGAGATTTTTCAATGGAGACTCTTTAAAAAAAGTTATCTTCTTTCAGATCGTTTAAATATCGCTAAAATATTCTTGAACTGACATATCTGAATACTGAAAAGTAACATAACATTACAAGACATCCGCATTTGAACGTATACTACTAACAGGGGGTAAAATGGGCAGAAAACTATATCGAAAGGTAAATGTGCACTTTCTGCCCCGGTGCCTGGATCGGACGTTCTTTCATACGTTATAGGATTTTACGAGCTCTGCGTTGGATATTATGTCCCTCCTTTGTATATACGGGTGACATATATATACATAAACTCATGGCTCCAGGGCAAGGCATTGAGCACATTTGAACTTTACAAATTAGCCGACGCCAGTGCCCTCGATTCCGCTGCATAGCGGGGAAATTAAAAAAGTTTCATCGCTCCAAATAACTCAAGTCGCGAGACAAAATTTGCACTAATTCCTAGTTATAATTATTTTCCACTGGCGTGAAACTTAGTTCGTTCCTTAGGAACATTTGCATACAACTTTATTGTTAAATTTCATTACTGCGCATAGAAAAATAAATTTTTAAACAATTTTCATTTCCGAGAATTTACTGAGCAAAAGTCTATTGCAATTATGCCATTTCTATTATCAATTTGTATTAGCGGAACATGGTCTCTAAATGGTTATTGGCCGTTATTTCGATTTGTTTCAAAATTATACAATACATATTAGGAGAACATGCACAAAAAAGAGATATTTTTACTCCTAAAGTTTGCAATAGACAATAGCAAACCTTCTATATTGTTAATTGGTATCACGGAAACATAAACATCAAGCCGGTATATTCTTTTTACTTTGATTATTTGCCATATAATTGCATTAGTTTCTGAGATAAGATTAAATCATAAGAAACATTATTGAAGACTTAGAAAAAATAACTGAAGTCGGTGTCCTCAGATAAGGAGGTTAAATAAGATAATTGAGTTTTTTCTGCACTCTAGCAAATGACAGTGCATAATGGTGCTATAGTCATATTTATTAAATATGATTATATGATTCAAACAAATTTAGTTTGAATCAAACAAATATTTTTCTGAGTGTTCGTATTCTAAATCGAAAGAAATATTTATTTTAACCAAATTGATAAATATTTCATTTAACAAAATAGTTATTTCGTTAAAATAAATGTTTATTTGATATGAATCATTTCATTCTTCTTATCGACAGAAACATTTCTTTCAACTAAATAAGTAAATATTTATGTAAAGACAATATTTTATTCATCTAACCACATAAAAAGTTTAAGGTTCCTTTTTGTTGCAGTTCTAATGGAACATAGGGAAATCACATAGAAAGTGGCGCCATCTATGAGGGTTCTAAATCGGTTCTAATTAACACTCCAGTTTTCTCTGTGAAGATTTCATTCTACTAATTGAAAGAAATATTTCTTTCAACTAAAGAAATGAATATTTATGTAAACACAATATCTTATTCATCTCAAAAAATGCTTCATTGGTATAAATGCATCAACTCTTTGTATCAAATAAATATATTATTAACTTAATTAATATTCTTTTGAATAAAAAAAATATTTTTTCATTTGAATAAATCTAAAGACTTGATTCAAGCATGGATAAATTATTTGATTCAAATGTGTCCTGGTCAATTCAAAAAATCTAAGTCATTAAATCAAATAAATATTTACATATTTGAGTGTGAAAACAGGATTCAAGTTAACTAGGCAGTTAATTTAGTTTCAAAGAACTGATTTAGTTGAGTTAATTTTCTTAGATTCAAAAGCAAAGAAATATTTTTTGTGTTAAATAAATGCCTATCAAATAAATTATTTCTTTGAATCAAAGCACGAGTTCCTTGTTTTCACAACATATTTAATTAAATTAAATAATCAATTATTTGATACAAAGAAGTGAAACCAATTAAATGCATTTCTTCTAATCTAAGAATCTTTTTTCTCAGTGTATACTATTCTATATACGTTACACTTTATTACCTAGAAGGCAATTTTTTTCTTCTTAAATGCACATATCAAACATTCGAAGTGGAAACTCTGAGAAGATCCTGTATGCAAATAAACAGAAGAAACCATTTTATATCGTCATTATAGAACAAATTCAATCTATTTCCGATGATTCAAATCCGCTTCAGGAGGAAAGTACCATTGGTAGACAAGTATACGCAAAGTACCCTCCTTCTACCACTTTGTGGGATCAACCTGGAATCGAGAAACCCTTCTTCACCCTTGGTACTGTCGTTTCGCTACTTTTCATTCTGTCGCCTTCCGTTTCCTTTTTAAGCCACCGGAACGGGATAGAATAAATTCTGGTTATTGTGTGCGTTAGCCGACTCTGCAATGCTCAAATAGAACTTTTCAGAAAACGAAAACCACCAGCAACTTAAAAACTTCGCAGTTCGCACTCCAACTCCTTGCGAAAATAAATACCAGATTGAGACCACGTATACACAGTAGGTATGAGACCTGGTCTAAAGGTGATCTCCAAGTGGTATATTATGGTCGCCAGGAAACCACGAAAATTTTGACCTGTGCAGGTAAAATCGGCTATGGGGCCTGCTGGTCGACTTTGACCGTCATAAAACCGAAGGATGCTAATCCCTTTTTACATTGCTTAAAATTATTTACTTATTTATTTATACTAACATTATATTTATTTTTGTGGGCATTTACGTTTTTGTATTTCTTCTTTATCGACGGGCCAGTCACTCTCGAGTAGACTCGTAGGGAGCCAAATACTATCAACTATTTTATTATATTTCTGTTTTTAAATAAGTTACGCAAGAATTTACGCCGCAAATACTGTAAATATATTATTAATAGGAAGAATTTACTCGCTGCTTCTACGATTACACTCGCAAAGATTCGCTAGTACTCGTGTAGTACTCGGCGATACTCGGAAGTACTCGCCACTCACTCGCTTCTTCTTACTACCCCGTATTTTCATCATATCGAAAAGCTTATTTAACTTATTGTGCCTTATATATGTTATTAGTCCTATAAATCGAAACTGATCGAACTTATACCTGTGAATTGCGAAACATAATCTGTGCGAGTAATTTTATATTGTGAAATTGGATTAAATTATAGATATACTTGAAGTTTGAAAGAGTTATCAAAGTATAATCCAGCAAAAATGTATTTATACACAGACACTTTTCATTAAATTTTTATTATTTTATTGATAACAATACAGAAACGCGAATCCCTTCTCTAAATTAGCCCCATTTTTTTTTATTTATAAAGAAATTTGAATTTGAAATACGAATGATCGAGTTCTGTTTTCTTCATACCTGAATTGCTTTGGAATTCGACTTAAAAAGATTTTAGAAGCCTAACGTCAACTTCTATTCATTTCAAAATGACTTAGTATCAAAGTTTGCACGCGGAATCGTTTTTCGGAAAAGAAAAAAATGGTAATAAGAATAGATCACATTGAAAATGTCAATGTGTGGACTTATATTCATACACATGGTGTACCAGATTCTTCGCAAAATATTGACACCACAGATTCCTCTCGAACTTCTAAGAAACTTTTTCCTTTATTTTTTTCCAAAATTCTCAAAATTGGGCGAGATATTCAAGTTTTTCGTTAGCCAATCCGAGCGCGCGGATTCCGTTAGTGATTTATGTACGTGCGAGTATGCGCGAGGTGCACTGTGCACAATACACGCACAGGCCACATCTTGATTCAAAGATTCGTCAAGGCTTGTCGAGACTCACAGATACTCGCTCCTTATTTCATACTATTTCTGTGCGACTCACTTTTTACCGCTAACTATTTCGTAGTACTTAACTTATTTGACTAAATGTAGCTGCTTGAGACTTTTAACCTTATTTTTACAGTTTTCTTAATACATTGTTATTTTACTTACTCGAATATATTTCAAATCGTTATTTTAGATTAAATTTTACCTGTCCCCTCGTTCTTTATTATGCACACAGTATATCCCAAAGATGGTGAATCCAAAAATGTTATCCGTTTTTTCGTATCTCTAGCAGTTTACGAGGTACATGAAAAAATACTAATATTACATTTTTAAAAAAATATTTATTATAATGTACTTGAAAGTAACATACAGAAAACACTATTGCTAATATTATTTTCATTCTTTTGACAAAATTATTTTCGAATGTTGTGTTAGATTTATTCTAATTTGAAAATTTTCATGGCAACTTTTAGATATCTGAAATCGTTACGATGTTCTGAATATGAATTTTAAACATTCAAAGAGCTAATTTCAAAATTGAAAAATTTTTATTTATAAATTTGAAGGCTCTCTACCTGGTCATACTTTTATTAATGAGTTCAGAGAAGGGTCCTCAATTTATAGTCATTTGTGAACCATGCTTGTAATAATGTAATGGATATCTGCAGGTAGTGCAGGTCTTTCAAATGTTACCCGAGTGAGAAAATTTATTGCGGAAGAAGGATTGAATGAGAAAGATATAGATCCATAGATTAGCCATAGAAATTGACTCTATTTCACTAGTCTAAAAGTACTGCAGGTATAAAATGACTGGTACGTACCGAAATGAGACCAATGACCAAAGTTATTATTTTCCTGGTATATATTTTTACAAGGGAAGTTTATCTCTTTGCTTATAACGTCTTAACTTACCGATTATCACAAACTTCTGTTCCTGATTTGGAATGTTATATATGGATGAAATTCAAAAAGTTGGCAATATCATGTCCCTGGAATATTATTCACTTATATATCAAAATATAATTATTTGAATTACAGGGTTTTATTAAGTGTGTTTATCTACAACATCTTATGTGCCAATTATTTTTACTTTATCCCGTATCAAAATAAATTCGGTTAAATATGAGTAAATGTCATCCGGTCATTTATATCAATGCACGTATACTTTCAGAATTGTTGGCAGAATTTGAAAATAAAGTTCATATTTTGTTGTTAATCATAATTGCAAAGTATTAATCACTTTTTAAATGTCCCCGATTTCTTTTGTCATCAGGTCACAAAGCAGTTTTTTATTATTTGTATAATGAAGGAGTTTCATTTTGTCCTCTAAATTTATTAACAATACAATATAATTAGTTTTTTAGAAATTTCATTCCAGGTAAGTAGTCATAAAGTGTCGTTATTTGAGAAAAATAACGAATTTGAAAACTCTAAAGAGCCCATAGACACCGTATTCGGTGTCATCCGGTTACACGGGTTTATGAATAAATGAAGCACATTTTGGAGACGGTTGTATGCAGGAAATATTAATAAACACATATACTTCTTACCTGTAAGACACTTGATTATGTAACAGGTTATTCCAGAGTAAAGATATCCTTTGGAATAATACAATTTTTCATTGTTAACTTTGCAATCCAGTAACACAACAGACACAATGGGTATTTACAATCAGTGAAGTTAGTTGCAAAAAGAAATATGAACGATGTTTGAGCTAACTTTAAATTTAAAAATAATTTTTAATAATCTTAAAGCAATTTTTTATTTGGGTTACAATGTTTTATGATAGGAGAACATTATATAAGCCTCTAAAAGAAGGTCCAATTGTTATTTAAACTTTAAAAAATGGTGCGAAAGTCTTATTTATTAAAATCAAAGAAATATTTTTAATTAAAGCAAATAAATGTTTGTTCACTGCTATTAAATATTCATTGAGTGAGAAAAATATGTTAGTAATTTGAAGAAATAAGTATTTGATGTGAATAAATATTTACTTGGTTCTAGGATGCGATTTACCGATTCTAATAAATATTTATTTGTGTCTGAGAAATGTCCAAAGTGAAGCAAATGATTTATTTATTCAAAGAACTATTTCCCCACGTCAAATTTTTGTATATTTGAAGCAAAAAAATATCCCACGAATTCAAATAAATCTTTCTTTGTCCTAAAGTATGCGCGAGTGCAATAAAGTAGTTCGTACTTCAATTGTAGTATATATTTCTCTGAATGGGCAATTTTACTGAATCCCCCCTTTCAGCTTAAATTATAATTAATATTGTTATTATTATACATATTTAATTTAAACCGAGGGGCTTCTCGCTGAGAAATCTAGAAATCATGAAACTATGAATGCGGCAATCCTTATCGAATTCTTAAAGAGAGTTCTAAGATTTCGTTGAGGTTGCTGGGATTTCCGACATTTCCGACACTTCTCGCGATCACAGCTCTCCTGGAGAAACAAGTGAGATCAAAAAACAAAAAGAGTTGTCTATTAATTTAATGACTGATTTGGATAAATTGGACAAGAATTATGCTGATATGATTAATTATATTTAACTGTGAGAGTCCATAAATTTTTGAGTTTCTTTTACTTTCTCTTTTTCTGAGTGTTTATGATGAATGGGTGTGTGTAATGGATTTCTCTTTCGACCCTCATTTGAGTCTTGGGTATCGGCGAGGGAGTTTCGTGCTTTCTGTTGGTTCCAGGTTTCTCAAAGTGTATTTCCTTGAGAAGGGTGCTGGGTAAGTGCCGAAACGTTGGAAAATATATTTGCATGTTAAATACTTGCAGGTTTCTTTATTGTATTTTGATGGTGGTGGGAAAAAAGACGAAAGAAAAAATAGTGTGTGTACCGGGACACACGGGAGTCGCTATGTATACAAGAGTATACATGTTTGCTCTTTGCGAAGTAAACACGCGTGCTCATTTAAACCTTGCGATAGTTGTGATTAGCTACAACTGTCGTCATCGCAGCGATGTTGTCGCCATCGTTCGCCAATCACAGCGAAGTGACGATGTAGTGCAACGAATTATGCGAATTATCCAAAATTATAAAAATTATATTTGTTTATAAACAAATCCAAAATTATAAAAATTACATTAATTATCAAAATTATCCAAAATTACAATGTGTTTTATACTGAATTAAAAGAGATATTTATATATATATATATATATATATATAAAATATTACATTTAAATAAGAACTAATGTTTACATTATATGTTACTGATAAAAAACATTGGATGCCTGGTTTAGTTAAAATTTTACGAAAAAAATAAAGGCAAGTGTTAGTAGAGGCAGACATTAATTATAGGAAGAAGTTGCGTGCCGTGCGATAAATCGTATAGTGACAAAATAAAAAAAGAGAAGGAAGGGGATTTGGTTGGTTGCCTTCTTATTTTCCTTTCCTCTTTTTTTTTTCCTCTTTTTTATTTTCGTGGGTTCTTTTTGTTGGTCCCCTTTTTGGTATTATAAAGAAACATTTTAAAGTGTTGGTCCAAATTTGGTCGCCGGATTCTTGGGTTCTTTTCAAGAGTTTACATATTAACTTGATTATTGGACGTTAAATAGGATTTTGAATTTGATTTTGGTCTGATTAAAATTTCTTAAATTTTAAAAAAATTGTCGCTGATTTTATGAACTTGAAGAAACCGTCTTCCAAATGGCCGACTAGCTCAGCGGTTGAGCGCTCGATTTGTACGCAGAGGCTGCGGGCTCGATTCTCGCCGCCTGGATTTAAAATTTTTTTTTGCTTTATAATTATTTAAATGTTTATATTTTTAATTCTTTCGTAAAATTTTTGTCAATTACGCGATGATAAACATTTAATATGCTTTTTTGCAATGAAATATTCACACTTTCGGAGTTTTTTCGCAAACAAATGTAATTTTTATAAATGTTATAAAGTTAATCATTTATTTAAAATTAATGCACACATTAAAAAATACAAATATATATATATATATATATATATATATATCAAAGAATTATATTTTAAATGAGATATGAAATTTTGATCATGTAGATAAATATTTTAAAACGAGAACATAAAAGAAAATTTTTATTTTGGGTAATTTTATTTCAAATAAAATATCACGAGTCACAATAACAAATATCGTATAAGAAATTAAAACTAGAATTCACCATCAGTCGCAAGAGCCATAATGATAATTGTCGTAAAAGCAGACAAAGCAGAAATAGAAAAATCTTGCACATCGAATGAAGGAATATTTGGCACATTAGCAGGCTTTTCTTAAATCTTCCCTTGGAAAGCAGACCTGATTTACGTTCAAAAAAATTTGTCGATCATCACAAAGTTTCGCAGCAAACCACGCGTGTTGTATCATGTCAGAAAATACAGCAGATGTGTGATTTCCAACGGAAGATTTAAGAAAAGCCTGCTCATGTGGCAAATCTTCTTTCATTCGATGTGCAAGATGTAGCATTTCTTCCTGCTTTGTCTGCTTTTACGCCAATTATCATTCTGGCTCTTGCGACTGATTGTGAATTCTAGGTTTAATTTTTTATACGATATTTGTTATTGTGTGTTATGCCACAAACAACAAAACATACCCCTTTATTTGCTAATTCCTCGGTTTGTTTGAGTTCTAATTAAAGATCTCAATCGGGGATGAGGATGTCAATGAGAATGCTACAGGTATCATGAGAGTAGAATTTATTAAATATGCAACGGTAGTTTTACAACTTTGTGGAAAAACATAGATTTTAGAAAGATTGGGAAGCTACCTTATTATCTTTATTTACAAGTACTTACAAAAAAAAAGAAAGTTACGGCAGTTTGTCCCTTTTAGAGGGTTGTAGCTTGGTGGTTCTGGGTTCTGGGTCTCGATTTCAGCTGGAGATGTCCGGATAAGTAATTTCTGCTGATAATCGGTTGTAAAAGCTGATTTATTGGAGCTTCTCACTTTTGAGTGACCACTTAGCGACCTTTTTGCTTTAATGTTTTTATCACTTGTGTTTTGAAGGTAAGAGTTGAAAAATCGAGATTTGGAAATGACGCTAATACTTTCTAAGACTAAATATCTTTCGAGTAGAGTGGCTGGTTGCGAATACTTCTGGTGTTTGACGTAACACTGAAACCGCACTGGATTCTAACTGAACTTGCACGTAACGTAACTTGGAGAGAACTGGAGAGAACTGGACTTGAACGTAGCGTAACTTGGAGAGAACTGGACTTGCACTGAACGTTGGTTGAAGAAAAACTGATCTTTGGTCAGAGTAACCATCTACAAAGACTTTTGCTGGTCTTCGTGTATGCCCGAAACCGCACGTCGTAGATTAAAGAAGACTGGACTGAACTGAACGTTGGTTGAAGAAAAACTTATCTGCTTCCCATTGTTTCTTGGGGGTTTTAAACCTATTGACTACATTAGTTGGGTAGAGTGCGACAATCCTTCTGTTTTCGTCTCAGATTTAAAAGCATAGTGACTCACTTAGGAAGTCGAACCAAGATCACTTTGAAAGATTCAAAGTGGAGATTATTGTGAGTAGCGTGTGACAGCCCTTCAGACTCTTTCCTGTGTTTCTGATAAATATTTTGGATTTTAAAAGCGCGGTGACTCATCTTATTAGAAGTACACCGAGATAACTTAGAAAGATTCAAACTGGAGATTACTGTGAGTGCAGTTTGACAGCCCTTCTGACTGTTTCCTGTGTTTCTGGTAAATATTTTGGGTTTTAAAAGCGCGGCGACTCATTTAGTTAGAGGTGCATCGAGATCGCTCAGAAAGATGCAAGGTGGAGATTACTGTGAGTGCAGTGCAATGGCATTTTCTGTGTTCCTGGTGGATATTTTGGGTTTAGAAACATGGTGACTCACCCAATTAGAGGTACAACGAGATCACTTAGAAAGATTCAAACTAGAGATTACTGTGAGTGCCGTTTGACAACCTTTCTGACTCTCTCGTATATTTATGTTTGGTCTTTTGTACTTAAAAAGGTGGTGACTTGTTTATGAAAGAGTGCGCCGCGATCTTTTTTATCTCGCTTGCGTATTCCCTAATTGCGTTGGAACGAAGGTTCTAAACGCAGATTACACGCTCATGGCAGGCTAGCTACAGATCTGAGAGAAAATTACTACACGTCATTCCTAATTGCGGAATGACGTGTACTAATTTTCTCTCAGATCCTTAGCTAGCCTGCCATGAGCATGTAATCTGCGTTTGGAACCTTCGTTCCAACGCAATTAGGGAAAACGCATTCCTTCAACTGACAGTAAGGCTTCTTATATGTAAACAATAAGTTTATAATAACCTGAAGTTTGAATATTTCTAATAATCATATTTACTATATTTATTAAGTAACGTTATGGGACGTGCCATGTGACTCGTGATATTTTATTCGAAATAAAACAACCCAAAATAAAAATTTTTGTTTATATTCTCATTTTAAAATATTTATCTACATGATCAAAATTTCATATTTCATTTAAAATATAATTATTTGATATAAATTATTATTCTATAATCCGTGCATTAATTGTGTATTGTATTGTATATGTATGTACACTGTAAAAAATTTTTTGGGAATATTCCCAAACATTCGAAGGGAAAAATCCCTAAGAATGATGGGAATTTTTCCTAAAGTTTGGGAAATTTCCCAACATTTCGTGAGGAAAATTGCCAACATTTATGGGAATTTACTCCTAGGTTGGGAAAATTCCCCAAAGTTTCATGAGGAAAATTTCCAACATTTATGGAAATTTACTCATAGGTTGGAAAATTTCCCCAAAGTTTCATGAGGGAAATTCCTAACATTTATGGGAATTTACTCATAGGTTGTGAAATTTGCCCAAAGTTTCATGAGGAAAATTCCCAACATTCATGGGAATTTACTCATAGGTTGGGAAATTTCCGCAAAGTTTCATGAGGAAAATTCCCAATATTAATGGGAATTTACTCATGGGTTGGAAAATTTTCCCAAAGTTTGATGAGGAACATTCCCAACATTGATGGGATTTTACTCAAGAGTTTGTGAATTTTCCCAACGTTTCATGTGGAAAATTCGCAAGGAATAGGGGAAATTACTCAAAGGTTTGGGGATTTTTCTCATGAAATGTGAGAGAAAATTCCCAAAAACGGTGGGAATAGAATTAAGAGTTTGGGAATGATCATTCCCAAACTCTTAATTCTATTACATTTGATTTGGAAAACTCCCAGATATTATGTGAAACTACTCAAGTGTTCTTTTCTTTGGATATATTTTGATTATCCAGTTACATGATCAATATATGTAATGAAGAAGTTATGTGATAAAATCATTATGTACAACTACGACGAGAATGAAATA